>UXGC01001484.1:0-22326 GCA_900480045.1 Eurytoma adleriae | reverse complement strand
CGCCCGCCGCCCCCACCTCCGCCGGCGATTTTTCTCGTTTCTATCGTTTCCTCGTTCGTTCCTGTCCTCCAAATCACTTTTATGGCGTTTACGGACGAGCGTTTTATTCACGTGTCTGCGCGCGAGCCGAGCTTTGTCGGGCCCTGTATAAAACGTCACCCGGCGCCGCGGAGGTTTATCATTTTTTTCCCCCCGGATATTCGGACGCGCGCCAACTTCGTTCGTTTTCCAGGAAAAAAAACGCACGCGTCTCCCTTTCTGTCTCTGCGTTTTTTTTTCGCCCGTCGAGAATGAGCCGCGTCGGGATTTATCGATTCTCCGCGGAAAGTCGCGCCGGGCTAATTGCGCTAATCGATAAGATCGGATAAGCTAACGAACGAAAATAACCGAGGATAAGACGCGAGAAACGGCGCTCGAGCCGAAAGGACCGAGTGCTTTTGTCTCGACTCACCCCACCCGGTGGGTTTTCATTCGATTGGCAGTCGCCGTACACTCGACTCGCGGGGTATATATATACGCGCGCATCGGCTTTTGTTTCCGGCACCTCTGGAGCCACTCATCGGGGCCAACTGATTAAACAAACGCGGCCGGTAATTCGGCGCACACACATGCCGCTCCCCGCCGGCGGAATCGCTAAGCCGTTGACTCAACCTTATCAGCTTACAAGTCAAACGGGCCGCCTTTCCGCCCGGGATTTCGTCGGGACTTCAAAGCCCGGACCCATTGTTTACGCAGCTATTAGGCGCTCTCGACGGAAGCAGCCCCGAGCCCCGCGCGGATGCAGATTTCGGAATAGGCCGCGGCGCGAAAAATCTCCGTGGAAAAGAGTGAAAAAAAAAAGGGAAGAAGAGGGTCGCAATTCGAGCGGAATGCGCGGCCAGTCAATAGACGCGACGGGGGCGGGGGGGAAAGACGGCGGCGGCGGCTTTATCGGGCGCTGCCTTGATATACTGGCCGGTAGCCGACGGGCCGCTCTGTTAGAGGGCTTAATCTCTCACGCTCGGTTAGCTCCTATTCCTAACCTCCCCGGCGGTGGGCAGAGTCGCCCCCCCGCGCCACCCCCTCCGGTTAAACCCCCGGGGGTAGACAAGCCACTTCTTCCCTCGCTCCGGATCGCCGGATTTTCGAGCTATCATTTTTCTACCCTCTCGCGCGGGCGAGCCCCTCGCCCGGGAAATTAACAGGATATCCTCGCACGCGCGCACGCGCCTTTTTATTAATAATCGCGTCCTCGGATGTGGGGCTGCAGCTTATTAACTTTTATTCCGAGATTTTCTGCGTTATATACTTTTTCTCGGACCTTTGGGTTTTAGCTTATAAGAAATTATCGTGGGCGAGTTTTTAGCTTGCTGGACGAGGCCAAATTGTTTTCGCGATATTAGAAAATTACGGATTTGCCGTAAGACCTCTAATTATTCTATATGGTTCCATTTCTAAGGTTAATGTATCAAAAAGGTAAAAAATTTTTATATTATTCATGGGAAAAAGTTACAGTATTTTAATTCATTATTTTTACACTTTATGATGGTTACAAACATTAATAAGTATTTTTTAATAATATTTAGATATTTGCAGTTATTAAGCTTATTTATTTGACCAAATTAAAGACTATTTTTATGTTATCAATATAAAAGTTGATGTACGTCATTATTGAGTAAATAATCAATGTTTGAATAAAATTTAATAAAACAGGATTCAGAATGTCAGATTATTCTTTAAATGATTAATTAATCTATTAATAATTCATTTAGTTTCAAATAAGCTTAAAATTGTGAAGAAATAAGTTTCTCAATACTTATATCGTTTCTCCTATATTTTTAACGTCTGATAACGCTGATTTTTGTGAATATTTCTTTTACTCGCAATTTGATTAAAGCGTAACCCAAATATTGTTCAGTATCATTATTTACATAGATAACTGCTTAAAAAAGCAGCATCTCATAAAAAAATAATTTATCTAAAGCAATTTCTCGGCTTCTTTAATGTCACAACTATAGTAAACCAGATAACGCAGCGATAGTTCAAAAAGAGAAAGAACAGTTAAACACATTTATATTTCCAAAATTATAAAATTTTTCATGAAATCATGATTCTTAAATCAAATTTTACTACTGACAAAAAATAATCTATTTATGAATTAGCTGCGATTCACAAGGGCGTCAATACACTGAGAAAAAATTATTCCTAAAAATACTGTAGAGGAAAGTGGCTGCTTAATTTTTCTAAATTTTACTAGAGGGGATAGTAATTTTTCAACTAAATTTCAGTCTGCGACCACTTTTCTATGCAGTACTGTAATTTTTACTAAAATTCTTTCTCATATTTATATTTCAAATCTTTTTTATCGTCGCTTTAAAGTTCTCTAGCATATCTCGCGTCTTATTAACTCACGCAGTAATAAGTTTGTGATAGTACTGAAACTGAAATGAATTGAAGCGTAGTTGCAGTTTTATATACAATTAGTTTTGAAATAAATAATGCTAAATTCGCTTTTGACCTAAGTAGTTAAATATTCAGAATTACTTTTACATGTATTCGCAAATCCATTGAACACTCGAGTCATTTACACTAAGCATTTCACTCGATGTACATATATTCATTTGTGGATAATTGGTATTACTTGGTACATTTACCGCTAGGGGCACTTTAGGATATCTTTCCCGGTAACGCTTCCGTTGCCTCAAATACATATATATTCCTCCTTGGCGCGTTGACAGATGGATGAGGTGTATGGAGTTGAAACCGATTATGAATAATTTCTCCAGTTCTTGTAATCATTGTAAGCAAATGTTCCTAAAATTACAATTAAACTTGCCTGATCTTCGCCCGAAGAATTTGGTATCTGCGTAATAAAAGCTCGAACTTGATTAATGTAATCATAGTAAGCAAATGTTCGGAAAATTACAATTAAACTGTGCTGATCCTCGGCTTCTTCTGAAGAATGTGGAATCTGCGTAATAAAAGCTCGAACTTGATTAATGTAATCATTGTAAGCAAATGTTCGTAAAATTACAATTAAACTGTGCTGATCCTCGGCTTCCTCAGAAGAATGTGGGATCTGCGTAATAAAAGCTCGAACTTGATTAATGGCGAATCGGTTGAAAAGTCGCGTTAAGAGGGTGAGCGAGCGAAGTTTGCGCGATAAGAGGAAGAATGCGAAAAAAGCGCGCGGGGGGAGCTCGTCATTTGTCATCGTATCCCGTTAACTTGGGCACGTGCGCGCGAAGTCGCGTATCCGCGCGCAATCTACGAACAATGAGCGCGCTAACTGGATAAGTGCGGGGAGGGGCGCCTTATCGGCCGATAAGGCCGCCCCCCCTCGGGCTGCATTACACCCCGGTATCTGATGCCCGGCGAGGGCGAGCTGCCCCCTTGGAAAAACGATTACATTGAGATGCTAATGCGCGATGGAGATACGCCGATTAACAATTTGGCCGGCCTTGCGCGGGAGAGGCTACGCGAGCGAGAAGGAGAGAGGCGCGGGTGTGACTGTTGCATGACCCGGCTCTAATTGGACCGGCCAACTTGTTTTCGCGGCCACCTGAGCGACGAGTCCGCGGAATGCTCGTTGCGTCACGTCGTTGCAAGCGACCCTCGCGCGGACTGGCGAAATGAGGAAAAAAAAAGAGCGGCGCACAGTTTATTAGAGCCGACAAATCGAGACAATTAGCGGCGAAAAAATAATGCGCGGGAAGCCGCGGAGAGGTTGGCTCGGCGGCGTTTTGAATTTTTATCGGGAGAGGAAGCCGCGAAGAGGTGGTGTAAAAAAAGGCCGCGGCCCGACATCAGAGAAACTGGTTTCGAGATTCGAGGAGTCAAAATACTGTATTTTTAGAAAATCGAGAGGAGCCCGCGTGTTTGCATATGCTCTTGTGTGTAGATCGACTTACATGCCGAAAACCGTTTAGTCCGTTTTTATGGACCCGGGGTTCTTGAGAATTTTTTCGTCGACACGTATACGTATAAGGAATTAGTGATGATTAAACTAAAATGACCAATCAATTACATTATTTATATAATTTCTGCTCTTTTTTCTGACAATTTTTACGCGTGTTTGTTACTGTTCTCGTCTTGTTTGTAATAATTAGTCAATAATGTGTAATAAATATGTTAATAAAAGTACTCTACAATTGAAAACAAATTTTTTGACTTTAAAAGATTAAATTTCGTTAAAAAAACGCAACACAGTTTTTCAAATAAATTTAAGTAATTATGGAACTCGGTGAAGATGGTCAGAATATTTTTCAAATTTTGCACAAATTTGTGAAGACAAATGTATTTTGGAAAGATTCTCTTTGAATAATAGAAATAAATAAAATGTAGTAACATAATAAACATGAAAAACTATCAATTCAAATCTTATCTGGTAAGGTTGATGATACCATCTGATACACAAGATATTTATATCTCGTATTATGATATAACTGTTAACGTTTATTAATAAACACTAACTAATACATTTTTTTTAATAAAAATTTTTAAAATAAGAAAACTTTTTCTGTACTAAAACGTAACTTCTATTATAATGAAGTTGCCCCTCATCGAAGTAGTGCAAAAATAAACAGCGTTCTGACTACCATTGATTAAAAGGAAAAAAATGTGAACTTTTTACTAAATTTTTCTAACTCCGACTTACACCATCAGATTACATTAAAACCTTTGTTATTAAATAGCCAATTTCTGTTCACTGATTTATTAGTTAATTTAACAGATGAAAAATCTTTAAAAGAAATGCAGGTAGGATTACAGTGTGACAATAAATTTTTTGTTCAAATTATAATAATCGTACTACAAATTTTTCGATCTGATAAAAATTTTTTCTTTAAGGTCTTTCTTATTAAAAAATGCATTACGATAAGTGCCTTTTTACGAAATAATACGTATACCTACGAGACCAGTACATTCAAATGTAAAATCTAAATTAGGCATTACGAATCCCCGGGTGCGCAATCCTCTTCTCGGCCGCGTAGTCCGCGCATAATGGTTGAATTGTCGTCGCTCCGTCGCCGCGGCCGTCGTCAGCGGTGAAAATTGAAAAGCGATAAGTCGCCGGCGACATCAAAAAGCTCCTCGCTCCTCAGCCTCTCTCGTCCCTGCGAAAGCGAGCCCGGCGCGATTCTCGCAATAATATCCCCGGCGCGGCTCTCTTTAGCGATTCGCGCTTCTGGGCCCCCGAGCTGCCGCAGGTGTTAACAGTGGCGGGAGAGGGGGGGGCGGGGGGTCCGAAGGGGGTACCGAGCTCGTTAGGATTTTTCCGCGAGTGCTAAACGTCCGGGACAATGCTGTCCCCTGTGCGCTCCGCCGGGGCCCGGGCGCGCGCTAACGAGACGAGCGAACGGCGAGAGCGAGCCGCGAGGAGCCGTCAATTGTTTCAGCAAACACGAAACAATGGACAGTAGCCGGGACCGCGATACTAATGGCCGGTTTATACACTCTCCGCGCGCGCAGGCCGCGGGGGGAGAGGGACTGCCGCCGGTGCTCCTCCTTTTTCTCTCTCTTCCCTCCCGCGTGCGCGCTTCCTTTTCGCCGCGCGGTCAATTTATGCGCCTAGGCGAAGTCGCCGAAAAAAAATCGCCGGGCAATATAAATCAGCCGGCGGGCGAAATAGTTCGATTTTCGGTAAGAAAAGGGCCGCGCGCGAGGGAGACGGAGAGAAGGACCCGGGCGATTTGTACTTAATAAGGATATATAGGCGACGAGGAGAGAGAGAGAGAGAGGCAGCAAAAACGCGCGGCGCTTATCTCGGCGCGCCGATCTCCCCGCGAGCGAGCGGAGGCTGCGCAGTCACGATATCATCGATATTTCTCTATGTATGGGCTTTCGCCGAGTTTTGCGTATCCGCCGGGCGGGGGTGGGGGGGAGGCTTTGTCACGCCACACACGTGTACCGGGGGGGGGAAACGTGCGCGCGCTCGGGCGCCGGAGGGACAAAGGCACGAGGCGGAGGTTGGCCCCGGACTCCGGGAGTATAATATGAGCGCTTGTGAGATATTTATGCGTTGCATTGTCTCTCGGCGCTGCTCGCGCGCTGCTCTCGCTCTCCTTCTACTCGCGTCGACAACGACAACTTCATTCGAACGGCCCGCTCGAGTTATGAACCCCCGCGCCGCGGCTCTTTCTCTCTATTTCTCTCTTTTAACCGTCTCCCTCCTCCTGCTCTCCCTCCGCGACTTCCTCTCTCTCTCCCTCGTCTCGTTGCCTCGCTCTCGGCTTCCTTCTACGCTTATGCGCGCTCTTTACATCGATCCGACGGTTATGTGCCCTGCAGAAGCTAATTTGTTAATTAAACGCTGCTTGTTGTCGTTTATTTGCGACTGTTTTTTGTAATTGTTAGGCGATTGTGTACTTGAGGTGGTTATCTGAATTTCCGATGTGAGGTAAGAATGATAGGGATCATATTATTGTGAGGAGTCACTACAAACACGTACAAGTTTTAAGTGGTACGTGATTAGAGGTATCTTCATAAGCAGACTTTCATTATTAAATCAACAATGCTATGAAATATCAGTAGTTATTTACAATACTATATGATAATTTTGTTATCAGTAATCGGTTTTTCCAAGTGTAATCAATCAAAATTTGAAAATCGCATGATTGTCTATCTAAAAGAAATAATTCCAATAATAATTAGTAAATTTGCAATTAAATCTACTCATTCCTTCCTCAAAGAGAAAGTATTGCATCGCGATGAAGAAATTTTTTAGATTTTGTTCTAGATGTTTGTTTAAAATATTTTTATTATCATTCTGTACCTACTATAAACTATAATAAAGTCTAATTCTTATTATTCACAAAAGTAATACAAATTATTTTTTAAACGAACTGTAATGACAATTAAGATAATTTAAAGATTCGTGTTTAAGAGATAAATGATATAGGAGAAGTATGTTGAAACTGTATCGTTTTATTTTTAAATATATTACAGAATGCGGAAATGGATTTAAGAGTTATAAAACGTTGTTAAGAACCGTTTCGACTTGGTTAATATTTGTTAAGTAGGTAAATAGTTTATTTCAATTAGTCATATCTTTTCCGGAGATTTGATAATTGCATAGTTTTATGTTTTAACGATCCTATGAAATATTTTATTCACTCAGATATCTAACTTAATCCAGTTTATATTTTTTAACATCTCCGAGTATTCAGTTCGCTACTAGTAATTTAATACTCACAATTTTACTTTTTTAAATAATTTTGCTTACACCAAGCAGCGTAAGCACTCGTGTCATACATACCACGATATTAATTAACAATAAATTAAAAATAAAAGAAACAATTAGTGCAATCGTCAATGTTATCATCGTGCTATATACGACAGCGGATCTAAAGCACAAGCGACTGTAAATGAGAGATTAATCCCGAGTAGGGCGAATCGAAAATTTGTTGGGGAAATTTCTGCAATTACTGGGGGGGTCGCCGCCTTTTTTTCGCGCTCTATTTTCCCCCGGGGGCCGGCTATCTGATTGTCCCCGCGGGAGTCTGGTCCGCGTAATTAAAGCCCGAGCGAAATTGCGCCTTCCCGCAGCCCCGAGGAAAATCTCCGCACCTTATTTTTCCGCGCTCTAATACACTCCCGGACGAGCGAGGAGAGAGGCGACGGCGCCGGGCCGGATAAGGGAGGGCCGGCGATAAAATTATCTCTCTTTTACGTAAATATGAATTTCCAGATAGGCGAAGGGAGCGTCGCCCAAACCACTAATTCCGTCGATAGGCCGCGTAATCTCTCGCACCTTAAACACACGTCCGGAGACGCTCGGCGATCGATAATGATTTTTTTTTTTTTTCGTTTCGGAGAGACGAGGAATTTTCCTCGAGGGGGGACCGCGTTCGAGTGTCGCGTGTTTGCGCGGCGCGGATTTATAAATAACGCGCTTCTCAATAAAGTATATATCATTTGATTTATGAAATTGCTTCATTAAAGTCAATTAATTTAATACTAATTCTTTTATCAGGAGTGAAAACAACGTTGCAGCCGATACCGACGGACGCAAGAGCTTTTATCGTAATCTTCGCTCCTCCGCGATAAAAGAAGTAAATAAAATCTAAGTAACGGCCCGGGGGAATTAATGAATATTGACTCTATCCGGCGATCTCTCCCTGAATCTACTTGATCTATTAATATCTTTATACTTGTCACCGGAATGTTATATGATCGATTGCCGCGTTCTTTTTTCTAAGCTTGCATGTGGCACATTTTGCGGAAATATTTATTACTACTGCCAATTACTACTTCAAGAGAATTTTTTACGTAAATGCGATAGTGAAAATCGTTCCATTCCGGGAACTTTTTTTTCAAATTGATTAAAATTGAGTCTCGCAATCTTAAGATTGGCTTTTAAGAAGTGATTTTTATTCATTCATATTTTAAGGAGAACAAGTGTCTCTAATTCAAGAAGAATCTTTATAGATTATGTAAATTTTAGAATAAAATTTTGTTCACTTTTGAAGCGTTTAATTTATCGAAGGCTTTATGAGAAAATTTATTAATCAATTTCAAGTAAATACCTTATTAACCTAAATCAGTTAATATACGATTTGAGGACTTTAATCAGAATTTGCGGTGAATTAATTGATCCTAAATTTGATGTACTTCAAGATGCGCGTCTCTCGTAATTGATTTTGATAATAAATTACCTCTAACCTAAAAAAAAGATATACTGTAAATATTACTTTTCTTTTTCTCGTGATACCATTTGCGGTGGTAACAAGCGCTAGTGAAAAAAAAGTTGACGATATAATACACGGAGGCGTCAGCGGCTTCATAAGCGCAACGGCAGAGCCTCGGTAATACCCTCGGGGGTGAAAGGAGGGTCGAATAAAGCTCCTCAGTTCTGGGTTAATATCTTCATAGAGTCGTCCGTGGCTCGAAGAAATAAAAATGTCCGGACGATTGTGCGTCTCCGGCGCGGCTCACGGACGGATTGATATTAAAGGAGCGCGCGCTGACTTTTTATACAAGGGGTGATTGTCCGAGCGGCGCGCGCGCGAGGATCCCCAGAAGGGTGTGCTTGCTTCCATTCAGCCGGCGTCCCGAGACAGTCAAGTGGCCCTTCGCTACGGCTTTTCTCAAAAATCCGGCTGAATGGGCCGGCGCACAATGGGACACTCTCTTCCTCGCTGCCGGCTCCATTATGCCCCCGCGCTTTTCTCACCTACGCGCCAGCTACTCCGGAGGATCCCATTTTCCGCTTTTCCGAAATCACAAAAAGCCCGGGCCGAGACGAGCCGGGCCCGTAATTTATAGCGTGACTCTCGGAACGTCCACGGGTGATTACGTACTCCGGGCTCGTTCTCACGACGAGCGTCGAGCTGACAATCCGTCCGCTGCTGTTGAACTTGCGAGATGTGGGTCATTTTTTTTCGCTGGATGTTTGCTAATTTTAGGCGAATCTCGGCGGGTAATCGGTTGGCGATAGGTCGTACGAGAAACGAAGATGGTTTGAATGTGAATGAGGAAGCCTTTTGGTAAAAGTGTTTAGTCACTTTTATTGGTAGCGAATGCAAGGAAAGCTAAATTTCTGAAGGATTTTCCACTTCGACGGAGTTAACTCTGTTAAGAGAACTGGCGTTTTTCAGCAGTGAGGAACCTTAGAAGTCAGTCTATATGTATAATGTGGACTCTTCATTGAAAATTACTCCAGCGTCAAAATTGTTTGATAAAATGAGTACAATTAAGTAAAAGGAACTATAGATTTTAGCCTTTTAATGTCAACACCCCTTACGCTTTGAAAGAAAAATGATTTTCTCAAAATATCTTCTGAAGTAGCTCTTTGAACACAAACTTTCTTTTTTTTTCATTCAAAAATAATAAAATTATTTAAAAAAAAAATATGTTTATTCAGTACCTATATTTGACAGACTGCTTTTATACGTAATATTATGTATTTTAGTTATTAAAAGTGTGAAATGTGTATCCTTCGAATAAAATATCGATGCTATTTTTAAATCAATTAGCAGAAAAAATAAAAAGTGTAAATTCAAAAACAAAAAATAGCACAATAATACTTTTTGTTTTGAAATACAGACGTTTTATTTGTTCTATCAATTCAAAACAAAAGAAACTACACATTACACTTGAAAATCTTAATTTGACGATATCAACAGTGACACAATAATTTACTGGAATTTTTTTCAATTCTCCGCAATCAAATGTTATTTGTTAACTCTCAACACATTTTCTCAAAGATACCCCGCTAAAATATTGCTCAAAATCAATCTCCGCAATTACATCTGCAGTGGGGTAGATTAATAGCATATAATTATCGCTAATCTATAACAATACGTATGTTTCGTAAAAATACGCAGAATTCAAATTAACGCCGGGCCGCCGGAGAAAAGTGGTCGCAGCGAGGGACAAAGGCGCGAACCGCATGGGGCCCGCTTTATTTCCGAAATACATTACGATAATAAATTTCTGACGCAGCGGTGGCTCCGGAGGCCGCCGCCGGCAACACGGCCTGCCACTTTGCGCTCACTTAGCACTACAGAAACAACGGCTTAGCAAATGTTCCCGCGGTCAAATAAATTTCGCTAAATCGCCCCGCGTTATCGCGTCGCGGCTTCGAATAAAAGTCGCTATTGCGTCGCGTTCCTTCAATAAAAAGGCGAGCAGCTCCCGCTATAAATAACCCGCTTTTAAACAACTCCCCGCGACAATCGGCCGAGCTTAATTATCCACCAATAACATCGGCTGTTAGCAAGCGATACACCGATGCGATCGGATTATCTAAGCACACTTTACACCCGGAATTTACTGCGCCTCCAGCCTCCTCTTTTACTCCCTCCGTTTTTTTTTCTCGAAGGTATACCTCGGATCGAAAGTCACTTTTAATTCGTCGACAAATTTTTTTTCCTTTAAACGCGAAATAAGTTCGATCTCGGATATCGGCTCGTTATACAAGCGGGCGCGTTAAAATACTCGCTTGTAATTTTTAACGATATTAATTAAATTTGCCGAAGGTGGCCGGAATTTAACGACGTTTCGCCTTAATGAGTCGATGAATGGAGCGAGTTATAACGGGGCCGCGGCGCTGAAAATGAATTAAAACGAGTGATTTATGCGTCCGCGGCCGATGCTACACGCTCCGGCGAGTGTCCCATTTCTCGCCTCTCGCGGCCGCTCCGAGAGAGGGGTGATAATGAGCGAAAGCGCAAACAGTCGCGCGCACTCCGCGCCTGCATATCGATTCGCCGTTGTAACATTGTTATCTTCGATTAATAAGACGCCGATGTATCCCTCGCGAAAAAGTCCGCCGTTTAAACGCCGCCCGGATCCTCCGCGTAAATACAAATCGAGGTCAGTCGACGGGTGCGACGTATAAAATTTCGTTAAAACGAGAAAAAAAAAACGGCCGCGCAATTAGCCGAGCGGCCTCTCGACATAAACTGCAGGAAATTCGCTAATTTCGCGAATTACGCAATGCGTGCGAGTTTATCCGTCGCGTGTGTGTACGTACGTGTAGGCGAGGTGAGCGTGTGTCGGGGCCACTCGGAGGCCCGAAATAATCAGCAATCTGTATCCTCGCGTGCTCTCGGGCGCGTCGCTATCGCGATCGTTAATGCGCGCCGGCGCGCACGCGGCCCGAGATTTATCGGCGGATAATTAATTTTGATTGCATAAGTCCAGTTAATCAATTTAATCGTTCATTAGAGGTGCAAAACTCGTGCGATCGCTAGGATTTCCACGGACGTGAGCCGACGCCGGTGAGAGGTGGGCACAGCCCGGCCGGCGCACGTACGCGCGATAACGATTTCCTCCTCCTTCTTTTTTCTTTATCCGCGGCCCCGATTGCATCGCCGACGCGTCTCTTTCGCTCTGATTCATCCCCGAAATCAGCTGCTCGAATCGTGACTAATGATAAACAATGATGCAGGTGTATCGTTGAAAATTTACGATTTGCGTAACCGACTCGATGTTGCCGCGCTGCCCGGGCAATTTATATTGCTTTCGTTGGACTTGTTAATATGTGAAAATAGTATTTATTGAATGGGGTATTAATAATTATCCTGGAATTTTCGATTAGTTAAGCTAACGTGAGGAATGGATATAAATGTATATTTATGCTAATATAATCTTGAATTTATTGTAAATTAGTAGATGAATTATTTTATACGAATCTTTATTGTTTTACGAAATGGATCTGTTTATTTATTTTAATAAATTACACAATTATTACAGAATTACTCGAAAATGTATTAACTAAAATTAACCTTTAACAAATGAAAACAATGAAAGATTGTGGAATTATTCATTATAATTTTAATAACATATGATCATAGTGAATAAAAGAATTCACGTGACTTTTCCAGAAATTTATAATCAATTTTAATCAGTTAAATGGTGGGATACACAGTAGCCTCTCCATACGCCTAACCACCCAGGTCTTAAGATGATGTATATATATAAAATTGGGGCAATGGATTTGTTACAGGTATATGATATGACAGTGTCCTCCTAGTGGTAAATGTATCAAGCAAAATCAAAAGTAATCGAGTGACATATTTGATATAAACGACTGAAACATTCTAAAGATTTCCAATATCGGTGTAGAAATTTGATGGTCTATATCCGAATATTTTGTGACTCGGTGGACTAATTATTAAACAGACTACCCTTAGTCAATTAGTATAGTAAAATTTGCTATCGGAATCAGGATTTTTCAATTTTCAGTGATTTGGAAAAATCGATTATTATGATTACGAAATTAGAAACTTATTAAAAAGTGATTGCAAAATCTGTCATTGATAAGTGACTAGTGATTGCACAGATTGAATAACCCCTTGGCTCGAGCTCTACCTCCTCGACGTCTAATTCGTACGTTTAATTAGGTGCTTAAGTAACAGGCTCGTTTCCTACATAAATTTTTAAGCGCCTCGACAAAATGCACCAGATATTTCGAAAAACGCCCAAGCAAGGCCGTAAATTTAATTACGCGAAATTAAAGAAACCCGACGTTTTTCTTACACAGTGTACATCGGATTAATTTGCCTGAAAGTTTTTAACGCATCATTTATTTGCAAGTACAACGTCCATCGTCCTTATCTCCGCAAAAATCAATCTTCCACGGTAAGGAGAATCCGCGTGCGTTGTTTACGCGGCTCGCAAGCCTCCCTCTCTCTCTCACACACACACACACATACACACATATGTACTGTCTCTTTCTTGAGCGCACGTAATATTTTTCAGCGCGCCGATCGCGTGCGATGACTGATAAAGCGAGCGTGACTAATGCGCTAATTACGGCAATTGGTGCGTTCGGAGAGGACGATAATCGTAATTAGCCGCCCCGATCGCGCAACTTTCGTAAAACAATTAGGTGGCTTGCGCAATGGAAAACGCCTGGTTAACGATCCGCTAATCGCCGCTGCACCTCACGACGACTTCGCTCGCGCGCAGAGTGCACGGCGCGCGTCTTCTCCGTGTGCGCGAAGAAATTTCGACCCACGGGGGTAAACTGCCAGAGTGTGTACGTTTCCTCGCTCGGTGCATTATTTTAAAATGCATGTATGATAATTTCGCGGCGAGTTAGATTTATCTGGCCGGCCGTTACGGCCGCTCGCGGGATTACGAGGACGGGCTCTTTATAAATAGGCTCGATTTAATTTAATTAATGTACAATTATGGCACAGTTTTAGAGGCGGTATTTCACGCGCTATCAGATAAGCCCGCGTATTTTTGATCGAATTTGTACTCTCCCTGGGCTGGGCGCGATAAGAATGCTGATGGGCTCTCCGCGCGTTTTCAGGAACTTTCTTGCCCTAATTGGAGTGCGGCATGCCATAAGGTGCGCGGATTTATTTTTCTTTTTTTTCGCGAAAGAGCGGAGATTTTGAGCGAGCCGCGCTTATTATTCATCGCTTATCGGGCGTTTTTTTCTACATTCCCGGGAATATGTATGCGGTACAAATAGGAAACAAGTTATCATTTTCAGCTCTCGCGCGCACTGCCGAGCCTCGGCCGCGTCAAGCTAATAGAGCTATTTATAAGCGCAGTTTCGGAGAGAATTAGGGACGGTTTACTAACGAGCCGAGTATCGCACCTTCGGATTGTGCGTTCGAACGAAACTTTGGATTTAATTTTCTCGCGGGTGTAATAAACTGCGAAAAGTTACCGGCGCAGGGACTATTGGCTGCGTCGATTTTTTCAGAAATGCAGGATTGAAAAATCGTTATTGGAGACAGCTGGAAATTAATTAATTTACAGCTTTGCGACTTGGGAAATTTGTTAAAATAAATTGAGCTTAGATAAGGCAAATTCCAATTCAAAACTTGTTAGATATTATTCATAAAAAATATTTATTGCACAAAATAAATCGTTCGAGTGCTCTCTAAAAAAGCGGCGTGTATGTGAAAGTGTGCGTTCGATGTTATTTTTAAACACTTCGCACATTTGATTTTAATGTGTCAATCATTATCGCAATGATACTATATTTAATAAGGCGAAATTAAAGATTTTTTTTACTTTATTTTCTTTATCTGTAGAGCATATCTTGCGCGTGTTTATGACTTAATTTTTTAGCACTACTTATAGCAATCGTAATCCGAGAAATATTAAAACAGCAGTAGACAGAATTTACTTTTTTTTAAAAGAAAAAAATAAAGCTTTTTTTATTATTGCAAATCAAATTTAATTTTTAAAGTGACTTTAATTTTGTTTCGAGAAGTCATGCTTTTTGTATATTACTCTAGTGTTAGCAAGATTAGCTGTTATTATCACAAACGTAATAACACGATATCTTTAATATTTACTTGTTTATACACGTACATAACATACATCTCTTTTTTCTTGAAATTATAACGATGATTCAAAATATACGTTCTTCGTACGACTATTACATAAAGGTCTAGAAGTTAATTTTAATCCGCAATCAATGAATAGTTTCATACCCTCATCCCAACATTACAAATCTTCTTTAAATCCCGTTCGCTCGAATCCCACCTCAAAATCATCCCAGCTCATCTCGTCTTCGCCGCGTTTAGGCGTAACAAACGACCGCTTACTCAGGCAGCCGTATTTACTTCGCGGTTGACGCGTCGCGTCGATGTTCGCGTCAATTACCTGGTGCTCGGGGCAATTACGCGACTAAAATTCAGCGCCGGGTCTCGAGTACCAAAAAAAAAAAGGGAAGAAGAAGAAGTCACGGACGCGAAAAAAGCAAAGAAAAAAATCGGACGTATTTATGCCGGTGCTCGCGCGCTCGGCCCCTGGTATCTGGCGGTGGGCATCGCTAATTAGCCCGTCGTGCCGTGGCTTTCGGCAAACAGTGCCGGCTACTGTCCGGCTCGCGGGGGCCCGCGGGGCACTGCGCAGCCTCTCCTCCCCGCTGGCTAATCAAGATGGTGGCGCCAGCCGCCCGGGGCGGCCGATACCGAAACTAATTGCCACGGCTAATTTATCCCCGCGATGCGCGACGCACAGAGAATCCGTTCTTGCGGCAATCGCGGACGATCGCCGGACGCTCCTCGATACGCTCGCTCGACTGGGAACACCAGGCTTTTTGGCTGAGCTCGCTTTTTTTTTTCGCCGAGGGCGAGTCGCTCGATTTGCTCGATTTGTCGGGTGGAGGGGAGCATTGTCTGGGGAAAATTGAGCGCAGATGGAAATGGGCCTTTAAAAGAGTTCCCGGTGCATTTACTTCCTGCCAGTTGAGCAAATTATGGCTGTTGATAATTTCGACGTGTTTGTTTTTTAAATTAAATTATTATTGTGGTGGAAACGCTTACCAGCGGTTAGGCAGCCGTTGGCCAATGTGGTGTTTTTAGCGTTGGTCAAAAGGACAAAAGATTTTACCAGAATTCAATTAAATTATTCATTGTTTTCTCCAGCATTTCAATATTTCAATTACAGATTGCTAATGGTACTAATGAATAAATATTAAAATTGTATTATTAAAAAAATTAAATTATTTATTATATTAAAATTCTACGTGTGTTTGTTATTTTTGTTTGTAGAAATTAATACACCACCATTGGGGTCAGTGGGTTAATAAAAACATCAAAATGGTATCGCGAAATTAAGAAAAGATTCACGGAATCGTAAAATCAGTCAAATTTTTATTGATCTATAAATCACGAGTATCGGAGTCTTCATTACCATAAATTTCACGATATTTATCATTTTGTAGAAATTTTAAAAAAAGTGTTATTTTAATCTTCAAGGAAATAATAAGGTTAAAGAGACCAAAAGTTCAATGTATTCTTTTTTACGATCAATTACGTAAAGCAAGCTCCATCACCCATTATCATTTATTATGATTAATTATATAAATCTGCAGGAGTATACACGTCGGGGAAAAAAAATATTACGAAGAAAAATTGATTCCCCGACCTACAGTGTCTCTTAATCATCAAAACAGTGCCTGAGCACTCGAGATGTCCTTATCGCCATTATCAGTCTATCCCCCCCTCCAGAAAAAAAAAATCACGTTCGGGTTATAGATAAGAAAGGCAAACGAAGCAAACCAAGTGAAATAAGATTGACAGTGTTTTTTTTTTATTAAATATTCTTTCCTACGAACTAATCGCTGTTTACATTTATACAAAAATGAAAATCCCCGAGCGGCGCTTTATGTACAGTAGGGGTATTCTCGGGTCTTCGGCGTGCGCGTGTTTTTTTTTCTTTTTCAATGGACGTATGTACAGGCGGTGCGTGTGATGTATTTACAGGGGCGGGGGCTGCTGGTCGGTAGCGGGCCCCGCGATCTCGGCGGCTCAGTCCCGGCTGGGGTGGTGAGCCGCGCTCGACGCGGCCGAGGACAGGCCCGGGTGCGCGAGCATGCCCACCGGGTACAGGCCCGACGCCAGCAGACCCGGATGCGAGCCGTACAGGGCCGTGTGGTGCTGGCGCACCGCGCTCATGCGAATCTTCTCGATCTCGGCCTCTTGCAGACGCTTCGCTTTTGCTCGCCTGTTTTGGAACCAGATTTTCACCTGAAACAAAAAATATTACATGTTTAGTTTGTTTTCTTGAGTTAATCGAGTATTTTTTATGACTGGTAGAAAATTCACCATAAATTGGATAATTATGGTTCATTTCATTTTGAATTAACCAGTTCTGGCCAATTTATCGTCAATCTTCTAACAAGAAAATGTTGATTAAAAGATTTTTTAAATTGAAATTAATCAACAACTTCAGATTTGACATTTTTTGATGTTTCTTAATTTTTTTTTATTTTGCGTATATCAACTTTATAAAATAAATTAAAAATAAATCATAAAGAAACAATTGAAAAAAATGAATTTGAGTAGAAAGTAAATTTAAAAGGATTGGAATAATCACCTGAGTTTCTGTGAGGTGCAGTGAAGAGGAGAATTCTGCCCTCTCGGCAACGCTGAGGTACTGTCTCTCGCGGAACTTTTTCTCGAGAGCGACCAGCTGCTGCGTGGTGAAGGGGGTTCGTGGCTTCCTGTTAGGCTTGTGCTTCCTGAGGTTGCACTTGATCTTCGCCGGTTCTCCGTTTTCTGCAAAAAAAAAACAAAGCCAAATCGACTACGTTAGCGATCGATCGACCAGACGGAGCAGGTGCGGCTCAAAACCGCAGAGCGTCGAATCGAAATCGAATGTTTTACTGCGCACAAAAGGGAGCGGGCGGATTGCGCAATCCCCTTGGAGGAGACGTGGGCGCGCAATTAAGCGACTGTTTACCCTACGACTGGAGTTGTTTACCGCTCGGCGACACGTGTTCCCGTCTTACCGGACCGAAATAAAACTCGGGAGAGCCTCATCAATTATCCAAAGTGGCTTTTCCCCGGCGGGCCTCTCTCTCCATTATTCGGGAAGCGCCGAAATAACTCGCGGCGGTCATAAAAGCCCCGCGACTCCGGCCGCCGCGATATTTGTCTCGTCGGGCAATTGACAGATTTGTGTAGTTGAGGGTGAGCCGCGCGCTTGAATTTCAAATTCGTCCGATCGTCAGCGGGATTTTCGTGCGCTCCTTTGTGCCCCACCGATATATACGCGCGCAGCGCGGACTAAGGGTCCAATTAGTCTCGGCTCTCCTCTCCTTTTCGGACGGGGACGCTTTTAATCCGGGCCTCGATCGGGAATGCATTCGAAATAATTAGCTGATCCCCGCGGCGATAAGGCCCTTCCACGAAGGACCCGGGGGCCGGGTTGCGTAATGGGCCGCCGGTAGCCGGCGCGCTTTATCTTTCCGAAATCGCGGAGACACTTTTTGCGCCCGCGGAACAATGAGGCCCGCGCGGCTAATTTATCCGCCGGCGAAATTTTATCGGCCGGAGTCCGCCTCCGCGACGATAAAAAAGAAGATGCACGAAGTACGGAATAAAGACGGAGGAGCCGGTGGTGCTAAAGCGTCGAGAGGCGTTTTACACCCCCGAAGTGGATCTCACCCCTCGCGTGGGGCGCGTGAAAATTTATCTCCGCACTCGGCGGAGGATTTGCGCCGTCCGACGGCAGCCGACGGCCGCCTCGCTCGCTCTCCCTCTTTTCTCTTCAATTTACCATCGCGATTAATCCGCGCCGGGGGGAATCAATTGAGCTAACGGGTTGCTCAATGGCAGAGAAAATGCCAGCCGAGGGACTTTCAATAGTTCCAATAGTTTCTGGCGAGAGACACTCGACGCGGCGCACTGACACAATGGAAAACAATCTAATCCTATCTTAATCTGAGGTATAAACATGCTATTCAAGTATTTTAACGTGTAACCGACGCGAACAGCAAAGCCTGCAGGCTGTTTGAAAACTTGGCGTTCGGTTTAATAAAGATTAATTGCGGGAAGATTTCGATTGCGATTTCGCTGCGGACAAACTGCATTGAAAAACTACGATAGCAACTTTTCAATGCAGGCGAATTAAAGCTAGATCGAGTGTGTGTACGCACCATTTAGCGGGGCATGGTGGGCGAAGTGCGACGGGAAGAAGGTGGCCTGAGCGGCGGCGGCTGCGGCTGCGGCTGCCGCGGCCGCGGCGGCGTTCTGGTGACCTCCGCCCCAGAGGGCCTGGTGCAGGCCCGCCGCGGATATCCCCGAGAGGTTCCCCAGGCCGGAGAATCCGGCGACGTAGGCGGGGGTGGGTCTGACGGGCTGCGGCGCCGACTCCGCCGACTCCTGCAGCTCCTCGACGTCCACCAGGCTGCCGACGTCGTCGTCGGAGCACCTGGAGGCCGCCTCCTCCTGCGACGAGCTGGTGGGCGACTTCGGGTAGCATCCCAGGTGGCTGAGGTCGCGCGGCGACTCCGACAGCCTTGGCGGCTGCGTCTTGGACAGGTCCGTCGGACTGAGGCTGGCGGTGCGCAGCTGGTGCAGGTGCTGCTGGAGCTGCTGGAGGTGGTGGTGCAGCTGGGGCTGGTGCTGGTGCGCGGCGACGATGGTGGGCGAGGCGCTGGGCGACCTCCTGGCCCCCTCCTTCTTGTCGTCGGCCAGGAGGGCCGCCACGGAGAAGCTGAGGCGGGGGCGCGCGGCGGCGATGCTGCTGGCCGACGGCGACTGCTCGCACTCGCCCGAGCGCGGACTGCTCGAGGCCGGCGTCAGGGGCGACGTCATCCTCAGAACAGTCATTATTGCTGCGGCTAAGGGGCGACCGACCGAGTGTTCCTGATGCTCCGCTCTCTCCCACAAGCACAATCAAACTATCATCGCCCCGCGTGCGATACGGCAACTCGCGCACTTCTCCTCGGTGTCTGGTGTACGTGTGGACGCAGACGTGGTGGAGTGAGTCTGAGCCTCTTGGAGCGATCCAAAAAAAGTCGTGGGACTCGTTCACTGGGCTGCGCGTGACTTTCCAACTCGAGCTCCTCGGGTGGACTGAGCGAGAGAGCGAGCGGCCTGGCGAGCCTCGGCGAGGCTCGCGTCGCGGACGCGGTGGGGGCAGCCGTCGGGGGCGGCGCCGCGAGGCGAGCTACCCGGGGGCGGGGCCTGGGGAGCGGGACGCCTTCCGAGCGCGGATCTTTTTTTCCGGAGGTGGAGGAGAGGTGGGGAGAGGCGAGCTGTACGCGCGCGCGGGTCTCTCTCTGTCTCTACCTAGGAGCGCGATGCAAATGCAGGCGGAAGGGGACGGTTTCCACGGGAGCGAGAGGGAGAGAGAGGGAGCGATTTAATCGCGACGCCCGCTTGCTTACCTTAGCCGTAGAGAGACGGTAATGAGCGTAATTGACCAATTAGGCGCATCAACTCGAGCCAGCTGAAAATGGAAAAAGTGCATCTCGCTACCAAAAAAGCCGAGACTCGCGCCTCGCAGATTTACGCGACTTTTCTTTTAACTACTTAACCGTTTTACTATTTGCGAAAACATTGTTTCTCACTTGTTACTTCCTTAATTAATTTTTTAAATCGCGCGGGTAATTTTATTGTCTGGAATGCAATGTAAGAGTAGAAATTTTAATTATTTTTATAACAAACTTAATAATGCAAGTATGATTTGTTTTATACGAAAAAAGTTAAATTTAATCTATCTATGGTATATTATTGAAAATTGCATGTAAATCATAGTTGTAAAAAATGTAAGTAAATTCGATTCTTTATACTCGTTCAAAAATATAGTATTAGAGTAATAATTGAGAGATTCGATTAATGAAAATTCAGCTAACTTATACGACACCTGATTTATGCATTGTATAACTAATGTAAAATGGATTTACTTTTGTTGATTTAATAAAATAAAATAAAAAATACAATAAGATATTGAGTTATTGAATGATTGTTATAATCAAACTTATATTATATCAAACTTACTACTTTTTGCCGTGATTTTTTCGATTAGTGACAAATTTTATGGTTTAGATTTAAATAAAAATTTCAATAAATATATTAATTTAGATAAAAATGGTATTGATGATAATAAATCGTTAAACACAGTCCGCAATGACCATCAAGAGAGTCCTGTTTTCACCTTACTCCCTTTCTAACTGAACATCATACTCAACTTAATTCTACAAACATTAATTTAACAAAAAGTGAACGAAAATTTTGCACCTTATATCATAACTAATTGAATTAATTTATTAAAAAAACTAATGAACAAATAGATTTCTGCGAACAATAAACAATAAAGTCACGGAAATAAATTCGCAGAAGGACGCAATCGGTTGGGTCGGCTCCTCGAATCCGGTAGGTGGGCGCGGCTCGCGATTTGCAAGTTTGATCGTTCAATCGAGGCGTTTAATTTAAACAATCGCGGCAGCGCCGAGCGAATAATTGGCCTGGGGGTCCGGCGCGCGCGCGCAGATCTGCCTCTCGGCACGCAACGGGGGCGCGCGCGCGCGCGAGATGGGCCGGTCCAATTTGGATGGTTACCAAGGCAAACGATACGTTAAATAGATAGGGAGGCAAGGAGCCGGGGCGCGCACTCGTAGAGGGCCGCGTAATGAGGACCACCCGACAGTGTCCCCCATAAGAGACGAGAGCTATATTTGTGAGGAGGCACGCCGGGCAACGGTCTGCCTCCTTTTCCACGCTCGGCGAGTCGCCACTATAACCGCGACACCGTTATCATTGCCCTTCTTTTATTTCCTTTATACTAATTAATATCACAGTACTCCTATTGTATCGGACACTTTCGGCCTGTGTCTGATGTCTGATGTCATTACGAGCCTCTTTTTTTCTCTGAGTGCGCCTTATTTAGAGATATGAAGAGCTACGTTTGATCTTCTAGATTGTTGTTGTTACTTTTTAATTAAGTTAATAGTTTTCCTTGTGGGATTATTTTTTCGAATGTATACTTGTGGTTTTTTGATACAACTGTTTATATTTTATTTGAATCACAAATTATGTCTTTTTTCGCGATTTTTAATATACACGATTCGTCAGTCAATCGTAACCGTTGTGCCATGACGAAATAACTGGTATTTCAGCCAATCATTGGTTAAACGGTTGGTGAAACCTTCGTAATTTAGTAAACGAATGGCAATATGTTGGTTACTTAAGTTAATTTCTACCTGGGTATACTGTCTATTTAAAAAATAATGCGATGATCATTAAATTTATATTTATTATTACAAAACTTTATGGTTTTTATCTTTAGTACACACTTAAGTGTTTTATGTCAGGTGATTATTGATTAATAGTGCAGTTTACTTCTCAGTTTTTTCAGTAATACTCTGAAGAAGTAAACTGTAATAATCACAAAAGATTTTAATTAAATTATTCAAATGTTGGATTTTATTTCGCGCTTATAATTATAATGAGTGAATACATCCTTACTTTTAACCAAAAATTACTACATTTTACAGTAAAAATTTCTGTACGTTTAATAGATCGAGTATGTTCCCTGGTTACTATATAATATGCAGAAAATTCCCTGGTAGAAAATTCACCATAAATTGACCATAACTGGTCAATAAAGAAGGCGATTGACCATAAATTGACCAAT
>UXGC01001483.1:0-22326 GCA_900480045.1 Eurytoma adleriae | reverse complement strand
TGACCTAATCCTCACTGTTTTACAGTGAATATGCACTGTTAGGCAGTGAACGTTCACTGGATGAGATTTAGAGAGTTTAAATAGCAGATTTGCATATTTAATTTCGTCATTTTGTAATTGCACCTATGCAACAAGTTTGATTTGTTTATAAACCTATTTTTCTACAGCTTTTTGAATATCTTCAAAATATTCAAATTTTATTTTAAGAAAAGCAAAAATATATGTATAATTATTTGCAATATTATTCGGAGCAGATTTTCAAGGCGAATATGAAGAATATGAATCTTGAGATTCTATTATTGTACGTCGAGTTATAAAGGAAACGTTGAAATTGCCATAAATAAAAAAGGCTCTAAAATCCATCTCCGTATCTTCTCAACGTCACTTAAACCCCGACGTTAAGGCCGCCGCTTTATCGTACGAATTCCCACCGCTTCCTCTCGAGCTCCAGCGCCTTTCACTTTCGTTTTCGTTGACAATTCGCGAGGCGCCCCTTGAAAGCCATAAATCACATTTTAATTCCTTATACCTTTTTCTCCTCCCGTCCATCATGCAAATGCAAACGCTTGCGCCCCCCCAAAATCCAGAATACTGCAATAAACGCTGTAAAAGCCGGACGTTTACGGTATACCTACAATAAGTCAAGGTAACCGCAACCCCTTCCACCCACTGGAGGCGAAAAAGTAGCCGGCGCCTCGTCCACGTGTAAGAGCCCGGCCTCCTCTGCCCGGGTCCCGCGTAATATCATCGCCGGCTCGTTTTCGGAGCGGGGACAATGGGGGAGCGGTCCGAATCGCTCTTGAAAGCTCCATAAAGCGAAGAAAAAGGAGGGGGCCGCGCAAGACTGATGGGGATCTCTCGTTTTGCGCCGTCGCGCCTTCCTCGTAAAACAATGCAAAGGGGCGCGGGGGGAGGATACAAATGGCCCTGGAACGCGAGCGATGTGTATTTATCGCTTTCCACTTCGCGCTCGGACGTAACGCGCGCGAAACGCTGCGAGAGCTGTTCCCGTGTGAAATTTCATGCCTCGTTGACGAAAAAAAAAAGTTACGGGCGGCTCTTACGCTCGGGTCGCGATCGCTTCGGCAGATGCTTTCGCAAACTTTTCGATGGGGTTGACGCAATTTCGGGGCTGGGGTTGATGCCTAAGTGCCGCGATAAAGATCGGATGCGCGGGGTTATGGGGAGAGATAAAATTTGATTTCACTTTTTAAACTTCGAGGAGGTGGTGCTATATTTATTTTCGCGAATTTTCTGCTTTTTTTTATCGAGGAGGTGTACCTCCATGTATGAGTAATAATTAGAAACTTATTTATATCCCTCTACCCTCGATATGTTATTTTTACTATCTATTTTTGATCCATGGAAGATAAAAATAATCGTGAAATGCAGAGAGTATATAAAACTTTCCTTTGTTCAATTTTTTGCATAAAAATATAGGAGAAACATCCGATAATGTAAATAAACCTCCTGGTATCGTAATGCACTATTATCATGTTCATTTCTTTTAATATTTTTTATGTATTTAATTATAATGTAAAAAATATTAATTTGAATACAATATAAGGTGCTTAGTTCCAAAATAATTAATCAGCTGTATATGTATTCATTCACAGCTGCATAAGTTATATGTACAACTCATGATTTCGTGCCTCCTATTTCGATAAGAAGTGTATAAATTTTAATTCATGACAAAAATTCAACCCAAAATAAATTCAAATTTTGACTTTGGTAATGGTGTTAAACAAGTTTTTCTGCTTGTTTTAATATATAAAAAGATTTTTATTTTCTCGAATTGATCAGGTTTTAGAACCTAACACCTTTACATTACTTTTATCTAACAAGCAAACTATTCAGAATTATAAAAAAAGATTCTCTAAAACGTCGTTGTAATATTTTAAGGGATCATTAAAATATTTAAATTCAACCTACGATTTAAAAGTCTATAGTGACCTGGTTTACCTCATAAATTTTATCGCTGCTTGAAATATCTATAAATTTATGTAAAGCGTGGCCGCGCGGCCTCTTGAAAATTCCAATTTTTCCATTACACTTTGTTTACCAACTAAAATGCAGTTTTATCGACGGCAGTATCTCAGATTCGAGCTAATTGCGATACATTAGACGGTGAAACACGTAAGAAATTGCCTCATTTTTCTCTCCCCGATTTTTCTCCGCCGTGAGAAACAGCCGAGTGCGTTGTTCGCAGTCCGAGCGCGTGTTCTATTCTCCAGAAAATGATGAGCGGAAATGCGAGCTGGCTTTCTTTTCTTCAGGCGCCGTATTTACCAAATTGCCGTACGTTGATCCGACGCTTTTTCTCCTGCGTCGCCACGCACACGCGTTTATCACGCGAGCATTT
Source organism: Eurytoma adleriae (assembly GCA_900480045.1). Taxonomy (NCBI): domain Eukaryota; kingdom Metazoa; phylum Arthropoda; class Insecta; order Hymenoptera; family Eurytomidae; genus Eurytoma; species Eurytoma adleriae. The sequence continues at coordinate 19,964 of UXGC01001483.1, read as the reverse complement.
TTCTGGTTGGTTGCTGATGCAATTAGTATTGTTTCGAAGCAATTCGAGGATTTGTGTAGTATGCATTGCATTTGTAAGGTGACATTGTGACTATTACTGCTAAAATACAAAGATTCCTTAGGGTGGATGCAAAAGTTAAGTATTGCATTTTATTAAAGTGAGAAATATATTGCTTTTTTCCAGTAAAAAGTGAGTATGTCTATCCTATAGGAAATAAATTTACAGAATTTCCTGCAAGAGTTTTGCCTGTAGGATATTATGCAGAAAAATGTTCTTCTCAAATTTCTATAGGATTTGTTGCAAGAGAAAACCTCGCAGAAAGATATGCCGACGTTTTTCGTACGAGATGATTTATAAAATTCTGTAAAATATTCATTTTGCTAATTATCTGGATCTCTAAATTACAAATAATAAGAAGAATAAAACAAATTTTTTTAATACTAATATTGAGGAACACCGAGCAATTAATAATTGAAGTTTGCAAACTATCTATTAGTAGTACAAATGTAAGTAGTATAGATTCCAGTTTAGTCGGACGTGGTTGCTGTCATATATTCTACACTTTACAGTGGTTGTTACGGATGCGATTTACAATCTGTTTAGTTTTCGAATGTTAAAAAGTAAGAAATTGTAACATTCGACAAAAAATGCCAAGCAGTTGTTTTTTTTTCGTTGTGTATGTGTATTGAGCAATGAAGTTAATTGGGAATTATTGTAGTCAGTTATTGATTTTCGGTCATCACAAATAGTCGCTTTGTTCATGAGAAAAAAATAAATCATGAGAATCTTTTGAAAAAGCGTAAAGTGTTTTTAATTTTCCCTTGAGCCGCAAATTCCACTCTCTAAATTTGAATATGCAAAATTCGTCCAAATGCACATATTTAACGTGAATAGTCGTTCACTTATTCGAATAAGTAATGTCATTTGGGCGAATTTCACATATTCAAATTTAAACAATCGTACATAAATAATTCACCCTCATCTTTTAAATAATTCTAAATACCTTGCGCAATCTCCTTTCACTTTGTTGAACAAGATACAAAGTACCTTTGACTGTACTGTAAAAAAAATGATCGTCTATAAATGCTTCTACGAACAAGGGAAGGAGAACCGTAGAAAACACTCCTTAATCAATTGACGTGGAATTTTCGTTCAAGCGCTCGCGATAAAAAGTTGATGCACAGGAATGAAATCACTCCGATGAGAATTTCTCAAAGAATTTTCAAAGCTCGCGATAACTTACGCGATAACAGCGCTGCACAGCGACACAAAGCACGCGGCGATACAGCTTTTTCATGCTTACGGGCACAAAGCCGCAGCCTAGCGGAAAACGCAGCCTCTTGGCAATGTTTAATCCTTCTCCCATATTTCTTCCTTTATGCAGCTTTAATTCACTTGGAGATTCCTCTCCCGCACATGAAGATCCTTTCTCGTGCTTGCTCGAGTATCGTCCGAGACAGAGATATAGAGAGGGAGAGAGAGAACGATATCCCTTATTCACAATTATGGCAAAATGTGTAAGTACAAAAGTTCATAAAATAAATAAGAGACAGAGAAAGATACATAAAGAGTGAGTGAAAGAAAGAAAAAGAGGGCGCGCGCGTATGTGTGTGTGTGTGTGTATGAGAGAGAGAGAGAGAGAGAGAGAGAGAAAGAAGGGAGAAAAGTCACCGCGGAAGCATAAAAAGTTTTCTTTTTTGGAAAGAGCATATCCAGCCTACACTTATTGCCCTCGTCAGCCAATTACTACGGCTCCTTTTACGGGCCACTTCCGGCCTCTCAATTTCTACTTTTGCCACTCCTCGTAAATTCTATGAAGTCCCTCGACTGGCTTCAACGGGACGACATGCCCGTCGTCTCCCCTCCACTTTGACCCACCCCGATTCTCTCAATGCCTGATTGATGCTCCCGCTCCTCGCACGAGCCTCCGCCGGTTGAACCGGCGTACGTCGGCAGATTTTACGGCGGCGGCGCTTCGCTGCATAATAATTTGATTGCTTCCCCGCTCGGGGGATGTGTGCCATCTTTTTTTATCGCCTGCTCACTCGTCCCATAAGAAATTTTCCCCTTCCCAATGAAATATCTATTTATTCCCTTCGAAAATTCTTGCTGAAATTTATTTTCTTCTAAAAACGACGTGCTCGCGGCCACCTAAAACTTTGCCCGCGCTGCCTGCGCGACGCGGATAAAAGTTTGAAATAATGCAAACGAGATTTCGCTTCGTCCGAATGCAGCGGAAATTTACGGGCCGACGTTGAAAGGCGCAAAATATGAACCGATGGTAATCTTCGGTGTTTCGCATTCAATTAACGGGGTTTTAAAAAATTTCCCTATCCAAAAGCACGAAAATGAAAAAAATGAAATGCTCGTTACACAAATGCATGCATGCACTGGCACCGGTGCAACTCGAACTGCATGCACAACTAAATCACCGGTGTACAGTTCTTTTGAAAGTCGGAGAAAACGTGCTTTCTGTAAAAACGCACACTTGAATAAAAGAGAAGAGCATTCAGCGTCAAATCGGCCTAGAAATAATAGGAATGCAAGTTCGGTCGGCTTTATGAAATGCTAACTGTATATTGAGAATTCAAAGTGCCAGCAGTCGCGGGCATTTCGAGTTTACGACGACCTGCTGCCTACCGCGCGTGTGCATTTTATGGCCCGCGATTCGAGCGCCGGAGAGAGACGGAGCCCCGCCACCGGGCACCAAGATGTTTGCTTGACAGCCTCGTCGAGAGTAGACTTATTATTCATAAACCACACCGCGACGTATTGATTAAAACATTCCGGTATCGCGGGATTTAATTATATTTCTCGCTGCCTTTGTTTTTATGCTGCCGTATTAATGAAAGAGAGAGGTGCACTGTCTGCAGTTGTAGCAAAAAACCACAACAATTATTTATTTATTTACTATAAGGATGGTAGTCCTTATATTTATATAAAAAATAAGTAAATCGAATTTACGTGTTAATAAATAATTCAATCTAATTGATAGCGCTAAACAAATTGAGGACATTAATGAAATTTTAAAATTTCACTAAATTAAATTTCCACTATTTTAAAGGACTTCTTATAGTAATTCATTATTCTTCATCGAGTAGGTTTGAAAATGTTAAGAAACATCACTGTAATTTTACGTGAACATCTTCATGTACACATTTAATTTTCATAGGACTTTTTCCTTCGTACAATGGAAAACAAATACAAAAAAATTTTTTAATTTCATTTTATCCGTCTGAAAGAGTATAGAAAAATAATCGATACCTATTTTTTGTTTTTTGAATTTACGGTTTACTAATAGAAATATGGCGTATTAGAATTTATTACCAATGTCACATTACCATCGTATAGTATCTCTAAACAGTAGTTTAAAAACTTGACGTCATGTGCAACATCTTTGTTAATAAACATTAAATTGAATTGTTCACTTTTCTTCCCCATCGAATGAAAAATTAAATAAATCCGAAACAAAGAAAAAAATGTATTTGTGAATGTTTTTTCTGCAATGAAAACAATAGTTATACTTTTTCACGAAGCGATTGGAACCTTTTTCCGGTGGTTTAGAAATTTAGCGCGGATCGTCAGATTTTTATCGAGAAAATGACCGACGACTCACAAAAGCGCCCCTACGCGCGCGGATTACGTAAAAATCAGCGGCGAAGCATCGCGCGAAATCTCCATGACAATTTAAAACCGTCATAGACGTCGAAAAAGGCGGAATTGTCAGGCGACAGTTCGGGGGGAAAAGCGTCAATTGATGGTCAGAATGTTTCATGTAGGTCAGCACAGTTTTGTTTCGGGGTCGACCGCATGCTGGAGATCAAAAGGAAAATTCGTTACGATGTACGTACATATCGCAACAAAAGAAATCACCGCTATAGAAAACATTTTCCGTGTGCCGAATGATTATACATCTACTTTTGCCTCGCTTTCCTCTCAAATAAAATACAAAACAATGTAAATTCGACGAATAATGAAGCTAAAATTGAAGAATTGAAGAGGTAAACGAAAAGGTTGGTCGAACGAAGCTAAAAACACGAGTTAAAATGTGCACTCTGGATAAATATTGTACATTTACGAAATGCCTTTGAGGTTTGTAAATAAAATTTGAAAACGTATTCCGAACCAGCGAAAGAGAAAACGAAAATTGAAGAAAAATATTAAAAAAAACGAATTTAATAGTTTTCGCGAAATGATTAAGTGGTATTTTTCTCTAGCGTAAAAAACACCATTTGGTCTTTCGGCGCAACGAGCGCGACAATCGCTTGATTGAAAGAGTTTCAATTGACAAGTATAATTGGAAAAACTGATTGGAAGGATCGTTCATGCGGAAGCAGCGGGAAATCTTCATAGATTGCATCAATTGATCCTTATACTATTTGGACAGTGACTCGAAATTCTCTTTTTTTGATTAAAAAATAAACCAATTTTTACTGGATCTCTTTCTAACAACAAGTGCAGTCGGACGGATGTTTGTACGAATGAACATAAATTGAAAAGCACTGGGCTCGGCCAATTTAGGGGACGAATTGTCATCTTCAAATGGCTTTAAATGCCTATAACAAATCAACTTTATGCGGCTTTTCTTTCATTCATGAATACAGAGCGCTTCCCTCGTAAAATTGTATAGAGTTTCATGAAAGATCACCGCTGTATCTTCTTACGAAGATGCGGTTTTTACATTTCTACTTTTACGACTTCCGCCAACAGCCTGCGGGGGCATTTACGCAATGCAATATGACATTACATCCGATGATTATTTAACTATTGTATTTCTGGATTAAGCCTCGGTATCTTAATAATAATGTAATGCTCTAATTTATAAAGTGCGTACATCATTGACAGATGTAATATTTTTATATAGTTTTTTGTAGTAATTATAAACATCCTGACTTATGTAATTTATTTACTTTAAGACTAAGCAATTGTTCTCTAAGACTATTAAGAGAACTTTGTAAATTTAATTGTAAAACATTACATAAATTTAACAGACCAACTTTTCGAATACGGAGAGTCTGGAGTTGTCAAAAGTTGGACACATCTAAGTATTCTGATTATACTTTCAAAAAAGAAATGAACGAAAGACTACTAAATAACTCCCGTTTGTTAAATAAGAATAAAAAATAAAATAAAATAAACTTTGTGTATATATAAATTAAAATAATTTTCAGAAAGTTATCATTTAATAAGTAGATTCTTCTATGGAGACTCTTTTCAATTATATTTTTCATTTGCTGTAATGTTAACGATTTTTTCAATTTAGACTGGGTGTAACATTTTCTGAAACGTAGCGTGAAGGGAACATCCAGTTGCACTGACGTTAAGACATTCAACCACCATTCTCTCGCTCCCCTTTTACGCGTTTCTCTTATTCAGCCACGAATCCACCTTCATCCTCTATTTCTCATTCTCCTTCACTTCATTTTAGGGCGCTGGATTAGCCCGAAATTCCCCTCTGCTTGGCTCGGTCGAATCACCTCGTGTTTTCACAGCTTCTTTCTGTATTTTATTTTTTAATTAAGCTCACTATCACCAAACTCCTGAGTTTTCCACTTTAATTGTCAAGTTCTCTTTTTTTATTATAGTTATAAAATTGGTATATTGCAAATTAAGAGTACATTGTGCTTGTCTTGTACAAGTGTTAAAAACGTATGAAAGTCGATTTTCTTGATCTTTTGTAGAAAAAATATAATGAAGAAAGTTGAAATCGTATGATACATTTCTGAGGCTTTTTGGTACTTAAAATAATATTTTAAAAACAAAAATAGAGTTAGCTATTATATCTAAAAATCACAGATATTATGAAAAATGTAAAATGAAAATAATTATGCCCTTTTTTATTTTTTATTAGTTATTATCTAAAATCTAACAATTATACACTGCTTGTTAGCTAGTAAATATATAAAGGCATAGGTAATATCGCATTGAAAGGTTTGAAAGAAGTAAAAAAGTTAGTGCAACGATATTGAAAAGTATTGACACTGTATAGTTATTTTCGAACGCTTGAGGACGCTGTGAGTTTTCTGGATAAATCTGCTAAGCTTAGTTGAATAAACGTAATGTTTCACATAAATAATAAATCGATTGTAATTATTACAACTTTGTTGTTTAACCTAAAAATTATTTCTACCAAAGAGGTAATTTATGAACAACTGCTTCTAAAGGCCAACAATCATATTAGGAATCACGACTCCTTGCCCAGAGTTTTGGTAAGTATTACGTACTACATCTGAAATAGATATTAATTAAAAAGAAATTAAATTGAAATATAATTGCATACATAGATGAACGTCTTAGAAAACTGTTTTCCACAAACGATGGATATGGTCACAATTGCGGGAGATTTCAAACTTTTCAAGAGTTGGTATATTTATTTTCCTCAAAATTTACTAATGTATCGAGTGGATATATCAGAATGGAAGGCTTTCGAACGCCACAGAAGATTGCAAAACGTTTTTGCTTTAACAGAAAGCGTAGTATCAAAATTGTATTATCCTACTAAACTCTTCGTTGTATCCTCACCTTCGGCATTGATTTTGAAAGCGTTGTTGGAACGAATGAAAAAGTATGTTACTTGGAAATCTAGCGCAATATATTTTTTCGTCAATGAAGAGCTTGAAAGCTGTAATCAGATTGACGATATATTCAGGGAAGCGTGGAAAATGAATATTTACAACGCAGCGTACGTTTGCTTCGATGAATTGGGGAAAATTCAATTTTTCAGTTTCAATCCTTTCAAGAACAGTGCGCCCGAGACTTGGAAATTTTCACATTTTACATCCGGCAATAATAACAACATAACTTGGCCGATGGCAATCTTTAAATTTCTGCACAATGCAACAAGTAAGTAACAACATCCGGCAATAATAACAACATAACTTGGCCGATGGCAATCTTTAAATTTCTGCACAATGCAACAAGTAAGTAACAGCAGTTGGAAAGCTAAAAATAATTAAAGAACTAATGTCAAGTAATTTTTTGAAAGGTAATAAATCACCGATCTGTCCAAACCCAGCATATGATAAAACTCGTGACTTGAATAATTATCCAGTAATGCTGCGGGCCACATATATGGCTACCTTCTTCCAACCAGTCCGTGGAAACCTATCCACTTCCTTGAGTGATTTTAAGGGTCCAGACTCTGACTTAGCTCGCATCCTGATATCTTATTCTCGAGGTCGATCAAATTTGAGTATCACCTTCGATACGGGCTACATCAATCAGAACAATACACCAACCGGCATGTTACACGAATTCCTGCATAACAAATATGACATATGTCCTAACCGGCGATTTCTGGACTCTTACTGGTGGGTCGAGACCTTCCCTCGCGAAAACGAACATATTTGTGCAGTAACACTTGCAAGAAACGTGTCTTTAACATCCGTTGGCGAAATCCTTTTCGACATTCGAGGGTTTGCGGTATTCCTACTGCTAGGTGGTGTTGCTATATTTGCTTTGGTGTACGCGGTAAACATGGACCCCGGGAAGGCACATCTTGAAGTATTGCAAGGAGTGCTGGGCTTGGTTAGCATCTTTCGGCCGGGGGACTCTTGCTTCCAACGTTTTGTCTACATCTACGTTGGGTTCATTTTCCTTATCTGCAATCTACAGCTGAACAGCAGTTTTACGGCGGACCGCTACCGCGACGTAAGCGAAGACATGCCGCAGACGATCGACGAATTTTTTAAAGCAGGATACACTTTGAGTGGTCCCGGTGAATACGAAAAATATCTCGACTTCGACATAGTGAAGCATTACGTTATTTCCGATTTTCTTTCGTGCTATGTCTCTTTGATAAACGGAAATTATGCATTGGCTTGTTTAGACGATTGTGAAATTGCCAAGAATATGAATTTCTCTCTGATCATTTCCATCAAGAAAATTAACAAGAATAAAAATCAGCTGCCCAGAATTATTGTTTCTAACCTGCATCTCCATGCTTACATTACCCATCTTGTAAGGGAAGATTGGCCGCTACTTTCGACTGTTAATTCAGCTATACACCGGTTAGTACAAGCTGGGATTCGTGAATTTTTTGAGGACATTACCTTGGATAATTTCCAGAAATATGAGTACGAGCACAAAGAAGCCTTCAAAAAGTATAGCGGAATTGGACAGCCCATATGTTTACAGTGTATGACCTTTGTTTACCATTTCCTCACTGCTGGTCTATTGCTTGCATTCCTGATTCTTTTGTTTGAATGTGGTTGGAGTAAGTGTCGCAGACCCAAAATTATTAGCATGAAATTGGATAGTCTTATGAGTCTTCGATTAAGAAAATACAATCGCACTAATAAAAAATTATGTTTTTAGGCTTTATTCTTTCTTTTTTAAATAATAATTATTCCAGCCTTCAAAAATCAATAATTTCTGCACTTTACTGTTATTATAGCTAGTCGGTTATTTACTAAATCTGTACAGTGTTTATGTAATTGCGCTCTAAAAGAGTTATAATAGATTGTGTATCGCTGTTCCTTTGTGGTTGTTTGAAACTTTTGCACATAATTGTTTTTTCTTAAAATCCTCTATAATGTATGATGTTTCATGTGAATAATAAATTGAAAATTATTGTAAAATTTATTCCTTTACCTAATCATTGTTTTTATAAAAAATGTATAATCAAAACTAGAAAGTAAAAATTGAGTTAATAATAGCAAGGAAGAATGTGTCGTAGTAATTATTACATGGATGGAACGTCTTGAGAAACTGTTCTCCACTCACGTTGAAAAAATCGATTAAATTCTGTAGGATTTTTCCCTAATTTAAGCTGTACAAAAATGAATAGACAAACAAGTAATATGTACTTGCCTGGGAGTGCAACGGAATAGTTAAGTCTTTTACTACAGTCTGGGGTATCCGCCCACTTTATTGGGGGCCGGTACGTGTGGGACACCCAGGTCTAGCCGGACAGCTGGTCTTACGGGTTTCCTCGTGACGTGAGTGGTCTGGTACCTGTCGTCCCATACATACCTGCCCTATTTGCCTGTACCCTTACTCTTGGAAATTCGGATCCAAGGAAAACGTGCAGTTTTTCCAGATAGTCTCTTTCAGTCAGTCTAGCTAGGTGGACCTTTCTTCCTTGCAATTATATTGAATAAAGAGAAATTCATACTGTACTTTTCGTGTCTTATAAGTGTTTAATATCATAACCTTTTCAATAAATTCTTATAATTATTGCAATCAAATGACATTAAAATTGCAATGAATAATGAATAACTCGGAACTTCTTGATTCTAAAATGTTACATCTTTTTTCTTTTCTTTTATTGATACTATACCATCACGGACAAAACAAAAGCATAATGATGAACCCGCGAAGTAGACGTTCGGTAAAAAGTACTAAAAGGGTTTGAAAACTTTATATCAGACTTCTCGCCCTAATTAGCGTATCACCCCAAGATGCTTCGCGGTCGAACGGATTGACGTTTTCCATCTCATTTTCCCTCCTCCGCTCGCGTCTCCCATTCATTACGTCCCGATTCCCGTTCTCTCATCTACTCCCGCCCTTCAACGTCACTTCCGCCTCGCGCCCCCGCCCCTCGGTCTTTTTCTCGCTGCCAGTTCGAGCGCCGCCTAGGCACAATCGAATCAGCGACGGCTGGCTTAATTCCTTCACTTTCCCGCCCGGGCGGGGGACAAAGAAGCGCGGGCCGAGCGAGCAAGAAAGCGCCGGAGCGCGAGCTTCGACACGGGGAGTCCGTAATTGCGTCGCGGGACCTGCAGGGGCGTCATCTTCGCCTCCCTGGAAAATCCGCTTGTGGCGGGCGAGAAAAAGGCGAGGTGGCGGAAAAACCGAAATAGCCAGCGACGCGTAATCGCAATTTTTTCGGTGACTGTGTAGCCACTTTTTCACGTCTATTCTCTTTTTCTTTATTTTGCACGTAGAGATAGAAGGAAATTCTGTTTGCTAATTAATGTTCCTCGTATAGTCAGAACGTGGAATTAAGCTTTTTATTTAGAGCGAGAAGTATATCAAAATTAAGAGATAACTGAATTAGGCGTAGCTAAATTCATTTCTTCCCACGCTCAGTTTTTGTAGCAATTTTTGAGATTGGAAAATAATTCGTAACGGCGTTGTTTACTATTCAACAAAATTTTTGATTATAAAACTCAGGATATTTATAATATTTAAAAACGATGATCGAATTTAATATTTAATCGGTTTAAAAAAACACAGAATTGTTTCAAGATTCAAATTGTAATGTTAAGTTTTGACGCCATTCGATCGGATATTTCCACATTTACGAATCAAATTACTTCATGAAAAACAATGCTCTCCTGAAAATTGCAGAAATTTCTTGTAAAAACGACAATATCTTTTTTTAAATCAACTTGAAATCTAATAAATGTTGCTTTTTCAAAATCTTCATTTCAAAATGTCATCATTTCTTTTAGAAAGGAATTCTCTTTGAAATGTTATAATTTTATTTATAATAAATTTATAATAAAAAGGGTTAATATTAACACGCACGCGGTAAAGTAATGTTAAACAGCGATAACGAATAAATATTTGCATCGAACAGGTCAACTTACATAAAGACGATAAAATAACATTAATATTTATAAATACCGTATAAAGCTTTGTAATCGTTCAGTCAGTCATGAATGACTTTCATTGAAATTGCCACACCAATGTACACGGCAGCAGAAAATTATAAAAAGGTCCACCTTCTCTGAGCCATTCATAATATTCAATAATACGTGAAATGAAATTTACGCTACTCTGACTTTGAACGCGATATGCGCAACCCTTCTCTTTTTCCTCTCGCAAAAATATAATAAAGTTCAAAATTATACGACAAACAAAATCTGCTCTATTAGGTAACGGCATCGATCGAAAATTCGACTCGTAAATTGCGTAACGCCGCGGCGCGCAGCTGTAATTTTCGAATAATCTGCCAAAAGCCCGATTAATCCGCAAGTTCATAAAACGAAACGATCGTCGGGGCAATATCTCACTCAAAGCGAACTGTTGATTCGCGACGGTGCATTGAGTTACCCAAAGTCTCTCGGTGACTGGCGCGATTTTCCCGCCGGTGCACTTGATATATACATATATACTTACACATCCCGAGTGCAAGGCACTCCATAATCCCCGCGTATTAATCGAGGAAAACGAGCGGGTGCAACCCGGGGAAAGTTGGCCGCGCGCCTCCCAAGTTCCGCGGGCTCCTTGATTGATGCTCTTAAAAAGCTGTCCAACGAGGAATAAAGCGGGAGTCCTCCGACCCTCGAGAATAAAGTCGCGCGCACCGGGGGTATTTTGTCCGGGGACTTTTCCGCGCGATCCGCTCGTCGCGGAATCCTTTTCTCCGCGCGCGCGCTCCTATATACCTTTCCCCGGGTAATCGGATTACCCGGGGAGTTTTCAGCTTTGCCGCTCGAAGAATCGAGGAGCGAGGCTGCTCGCCCTGCCGGCTTGTCAACGGGTCGGCGGCGATGACGCGCGAGAATCGAGGCGGAGCTACGAGGGAAATTTCTGCGAAGTTCCACAGGCGGATCCCGTCGTACGCTCGCCGAGGGCAGGTTAATGGCTGACTCGCTATCGGGATTCGATCGTTTGTTTTCGAGAATCTCGATGACGGCACGAGCGCAGCTCGATCTTTGTAATATTGCGACGGCGATATTTTTTATTGGGAGGGTTTGTTTGATTTTGATAGGTAATTTGAAAAATTTGCTAAATATTTTTATGACGTCGGTGGATTATATATTCCGTTAGCAATATTCAAGAGGAATGATCTTGAATTCAAGAGGAATGATCTTGTGAAAGGAAAGTACCCATCGATATTTGAGATTTTTCATCGAGACTGAGATAGATAGGTATAGATAGAGAGAGGGAAATGCAAATTACCTCAGTATTAAGTGCTGACTTCAGTATTAGGAAATTGAAGGAAATATAATAAAATCACTTCTAATAAATTGATAATTAGCTTGCTCAAACTTTATTTAATGCTTTCGTTATTCATTTATAACTATTTCTTTTTATTTAAAGATATTTCCACTTTTGTTTTACTTTTGTTTTTTAACTTCGGAGTCTCTATATTTGCATTGAAAAAATACTTTTCACTTAAAATGTGGGTTTCCAGAAGTAAACAGAAATTTTAATCCCTACTTGTCACTTTGACCCTTTTATGAGTAAATTCCCGCTCTCTTGAAATCTGAAGTCAAAAATATGATTTTTTATTTGAAAAGTCAAAGTTGATTTTTAATGTCTTTGAAAGGTATAGTCGTGAAGGTCAAATTAAAAGTTTTAAAATTCTAAAATTTTTATTTTAAACTTTTTTTTATAGGATTTAATCCTGAAAAATTATCTGGAGGTTCGGATCTTTCTGGGTTCTCTGGTATAAAAATATGTAACTTTTCCAAAGTAAACTAACATCATTACTAGTTATTTTTGCATTTTATTAATATATTTAAAGATTTATTCTGTTAAAGTTACTTCGCAAACTTTAAAACGAATTTCTCCTTGTTCCTGAGAGACGAAGTAGAGCAATCTTCTTTTTAAATCTGTGATGATGATGTTAACCGGTATAAATAATTTAAATTATAGAATGATACTATTTAGACATCACTGTTATTTTTATCGATTAAAAATTTCCTTCTACAATAATAAAAAGATATAATTTCGAAGCAATGTTTTAACATCGTTTGTAATATGCACAAGGAGTTTGTAAATAGCCTGTTCGCTTCTTGTGTCTTCCCACTTTTCCGCTTAAAGCGTGGAGTGCAACTAAGTCACTTTCCGGGGAGTAACCTCGTTCCAGCGAAAGAAGTACACACTTAAACGAGGTATAATGCACAATAAGGTTTTCCATGCATTATTTATGAGGGCTTGTGCGACCCCCTCCGCGCCGGTGACTTTTCTACCTCACTAAGCCACTAAATGCCCGCGCATGAGTTTACCATCTCATTGACTTATTGCTCCCGTCGTGGGACCATAATTGAGACTTAAAACTAAATCACTTTCGCGGCCACCGCGGTATTATTCTTCGTCCTCCACGAGCTTTCCGAAAGAATTAAGGCAGCACGGATGCTGATAACGTAACTCAAAAAAGTGCAGACTTCGAAAATATCGCGATTGCCTCCGGGTACTCGAGGTTGAGAATAAATGTCGAATCCTTAACAGAGCTTTTTTTGGATTTCAACTTTTTCAAGTGTGGCTGTCCCAATTATTTTAGGCTCATTAAATCTGTTTCAAATTTACGGTACACACGATGAATATTCATAAAAATTACAATAATTTAGACTTACTTATATGCAGTTGAAATTGTGTATAATTTAAAGCTTCATTAGCAGGGTCGTACTGCATATCTGCACTTTGTAACTTTAAATGAAGACAGCTATGTAATAAATGTTTATGATAACTTTTTTATCAAGGCTGGAATGTGGAAAGTAATTGCTTTCATAGGAACTTTTAAATTCTTTTCCGCTTTGATTTGTCTTTCCTGAAATAAATTTTATCCAATGTCATCAGAACATTCTTCTTTCATTTTTAAAGTTAAAAAATAGGATACTTAATTGATCGAAAAAATAAGGACCTAAGAAAATAGATTTTCTTAGAAAAATACATTTTAAAATTTTTTGCTTTTAAACAAATTCAAATCACAGTTATTACTGCAAGTTCGACTAATTTATTTCTTTTTTTGTTAATAGAATAAAATAGACTTTACGTATACAAAATAAAAATGTAAAATTTAAATTAAACTATTACTATAAAGCTAAATTTAATTTTAAAATGTTGCACAAAAAGATTTAATGACCGAAAGACTTAAAGGAACTTTAAGGCTTTTAACTTTCTCGGAATTGATGTACTGTGTTAATTACTATGTCCTTTACATAGTTAATTGACCGCAGTATAATTACTGCCGTAATTCAAATGAATTTGACAGTTACTTGTTTACGTTTTCTTTTGATCTGTATTTGACTGCTTTTGTTTTTCTTCTGTGTTAATTTATTGTTGTTGCTGTCCTAATTTATTCAGATATGCAGGAGTTTCAATGAAATTATTAGTGTTTATATTGTTTTTACCAAAAAAGAAGGTAACAATTATGTTCGATTTGACGCTAATCTGTGCAAAAATTTTATGTGATTTTTCATTATTGTTTCTTATCTTTTCATAAACAAACAAATACAATTAGTATTACGATATTATTGACGATGTTTTTTTAAGAATTTTTAACTAAATTTTAGATAAGAATAACGAGCTATTTGTGATTTATTTTTTATTAGAACTTGTATTCATCTTTCCATATCAATAAAATTTTCAGAGCTTGCGAAGGATAACGAACAAATTATCGAAATGTCGCACGACTTTTTATCATTGCAACTCTTGTTACTCACTAACATCGATTATTTACCCTCAAAATACCTAAAAGATGAGTGATTACCGAAAGAAATTAAAAAAAATTAAATAATTGATAATTTCCAATAAATTATACAAAACGTATTTTCTAAAAATTATTTTTAATAATCTACCACCCTCGAGTCCAGTTATCGATCGAGCAGTAAACAGCATTCTGAACAAAAGAGGCATTCCGAGCTACGGAGAAAAAGAAAAAGCGAGCAATCGCCAGGGCGATTCCGAACATACATTACCAAGGTGCAGAGAACGTATAACCCGCAGATTTGTCGTTGCGGCGTGGAAAATCTCGGGGGTCCGTCCCGCTGGGGAAAAAGGCGGCGGCAATGCGGCGGGCGCGCTGCACGTGGCCCGCGACGACCCTAAAACAGATCCCGAATTGGAAGCGTGACCGAAGTTTATTGCAAATGGCGACGATACAGCGCCGCGGAAATTGAACCGGACCCGTGTGTGTACGTACGTTCTCGACGCACCGGCGGCGTATTAGCGCGAGATCAAAGGGGCCGATACAACTCCTTTGGCGCGACGGGGAGGATGCCCGATAAAACTTTCCCCTCCCCTCTTCGATCAAACTGCGGAGCAGCCGATGGAAGTGCCTCTTTCGAAGTTTGGCCTTCTTTTTACCGTGGGCGTTATCGTTTGTTTGGCTGCGATGTGGCGCTCTGTTTGTTTATCCGGCTAATTGATTTCGAACTGGTGTTTTTTTGCACTGTTCGCTGGAAAATAAAGTCAGCGTTATATTGTTATTTGAGGATATACTGTTGTGTGTACTTTCCTATGCTGTGATTGCATTCAAATGTACTCCAATATTTAGATTCAATCTAACGATGTTTCGTGTTTGAAAAGCAATAGTAAAAAGTTAACTTGCGGTAGTAAACGTTATTAATAAAAAATAAATTACTGAAAAAATTGAATAACGAATGGAAAAGTAAAAATCATTTTCTAAATAAAACTAGAAATAACATTTGTTATTTTAAAAGTAACGACCAAACATTCATCATGAAACTACATTCTGGACATACCAAGTAGACACAGCAACCACTGTTAAATAAAGCAACAGATGTAATTACATAAAAAGACCAGTGCAGTTTATATTCTTATAAAAATGCCAACAATTAAAGTAAAATATCGCAAATAAGCAACAAAACAATATAAGAATTATTAAACTACAGTATAAAAAACAAAACAAATCTTCAAGCATAATGCTCCCTAACTCAATATATCCTTGTACTACTACTAGGGATACACTATTCATCTATTTAATAAAATAAAATCATTCTAATAATTATTTATTTGATCATATTTTATAAAAAAAAATCTATGAAATAAAATGACTTATTTTCATCTCCAGTACTGGAAACTGAAATAACCCGCCCTTGTACTACTTAAGAGAATCCGCTACTTCTATGTTATACTATACATGAATTGTCAATTTGAAATTATTCATTTATTTTATAAAATAAATTAATTTGATCACGATTTATAAAAAAAATCTATGAAATAAAATGATTTATTTTCATCTCCAGTACTGGATACTGTCTGACATAATCCGTCCTTGTACTACTTAAGAGAATCCGTTACTTCATTATCTTATACTACACATGAATTGACAATTTGAAATTATTCATTTATTTTATAAAATAAATTCATTTTATCATTATTTGTAAAAATCTATGAATCAGTAAATAGAAAGAACTTTTTTCACCACATATATTACGGTCTGACATAATCTACCGTTATACTACTTAAGGGAATGGATCTTATATCTTACTCGCATGGTTATTAACAACTATGATTTTTCGTGATGATTATTGACGCAGAGACATGTTCTTTAAAGATTAAATAACGTGCATTTGGTCCAGAATAGTGCTAATTTTAAAATTTATAAGTAACAGGAAAAACTGCACTGACGGCATAAATCAGCTCCTTAAGCCCTTTGGTTTTCTCAAATGTAAATAAGCAACGAATCAATGCAAGAATTACTCAACTACAGTAAAAAAACGGAAAATTTTGAATTATATAATATGTTAAAAATAATGTAACTCAAAATATCGTTGTACATTCCACATATGTAACTTTTAAATAATAAATACTAGTAGATGTTAACATCTATACTGGGGGAAGCGGCTAGAAAATAAACTTTAGATAAAAATAGCATATTTCCATTCTACGCACTTTTCCTTTACTCTAAATATTCTAGCAAAGAGGCGGAAGTTATAAAGGCCGTACAAATTCGCGAAAGTTACTTTTTTACCAAGAAATATGTGTAAAACGTACAACAAGTAAGTAACTAAAGGCATAAATATAAATCCCGTTACTTATTACGCCACTCGAAGGTAAGAGCAGCCGTACGATTAACTTTGACGACTTAAAAAGCTCGTTGCCGCGGTCATTTCCGTATACATCAGGTCTCCCTAATCCTGCCGCGCGCGTATACCTTCTCCCGATTATACGAGCTTTTTCACCTCGCCGCGCGAGCGAGGGAAGAAATTCTCTCGCGTCTTCGCGCGCCGAGGGTCTCGACTTTTTTCCAGCGGATATTGCTCCATTGACTTGAAAGAGAGCCAGCGCAATCCCGAGGAAGCCATCAGACGAAAGCCGTGGCGAGCGGCCGTTGATCATTTTTTTTTTCTTTAACCTCCAGCCAGTACATCGCGCGGCGTTTCTTCATCCCTGAATTTGAGAAGCCGCGGCGCGGCGAGGGCTGTTGACTTTTTCGCTCGCTGAGCTTTCCACCGCCGAGCCTTTTCGCTTCAATGGCCCCGCGCGCAGCTACTAGGGCTGTCGCTTTTTTCTCGCAAATAGCACGGCATCAAACTTTTTGTCGGGGTTTCGCGCAGTTTGAAATTACAGCTGTCGTTAGAATTAAACTGTTTGGGCGGGTTTATATTCTGCAGTATGATATTAAAATCAGTGTTTCGTGTCCTTTTTTTATTTGTGACACAATTTATTGAAAGGAACATAACTATGTAAAATACGTAGGACAATAGTTATGCAGTACTTTTTTATTACGATTTTTTTATGCAAACTTCTTTTATTACGATTTTTTTATTTTCGTATTTTTATTGCATTTTATTTAAATTCTTTATTTGTAAAGGTCCGAAGGCTGAAAATATAAATAAAGAAAATATATTCAACCATCTACGTAAAAGCCTCTATACGTACATAATTGTTTAAAAGAATCTAAATTTAGATCAATTGAATAACAAACCAATAGTAGAAAAACTGGGGAAGTAGGAAATCGATTATACAGAGTGCAAATTAATGAATTGTAACGAAGAGTTAAATAGTGTAATGTAATGAAGACTTAAAATAAAAAAGACTTAAAATAAATACTTCGGTAATTTAATGATGATTTATATCTGTCAGACTGAGTCTAATTTAATTTCTCGAAAAGGGAAATTTTTCTCTTTTATTTTTGCTTTTAAAACCATGCAAGTTTCCCATTCAGTGAAATGATATCCTTTACCTGGATACTGCCCGGAGGCGTAACAAATTTTAATTTAAAAGAAATTTCTAGCCAACAAATGTATAACAATAAAAAGCAAAAATACCAGGTTGCATGTTTACTTTTAATTAACACTGCAAAACAATACCTACACAATGTTTAAATTCAAAGCCTACTAAATTCAAAGAATAGAATTTATTCATTTCTACAAAATGCCTTTTGTTAATAAATAAAAATTTCATGAATATTTGAATTTTCAGTAAACATGTAAAGAAGTCGGATGTTAAAAAGCTTTCGCGTATATTTTACTTTTTATGGACTGTGATAGATGGTCTGAGTTTGCAGAGAATAATTCAAGGAGTCATGTAAAAATGTAATAGAGGAAAGAAATTCAAATGGAAAATCTACAAATTTGATTTTGAATATGTGTGGATTTATTATTCCCAGACATTAATAATGCACTACAAATTATTTTAAATTTTAAATTCTTAAAATATCAAAATTCTTAAAATATTATTTTGTGTACATAATATTCATTTATTTAATAATGGGTTTCAAAAAAACTATGAATAAGTTTTATATA
Source organism: Eurytoma adleriae (assembly GCA_900480045.1). Lineage (NCBI taxonomy): Eukaryota > Metazoa > Arthropoda > Insecta > Hymenoptera > Eurytomidae > Eurytoma > Eurytoma adleriae. Next base: position 1,572 of record UXGC01001483.1, on the reverse strand, counting down.
TAAAAGATTTACTTTCACCACAGATTCTATAAGTCGTTCAATGGTATTGTCTGACATAATCTGTTCTTGTACTACTTAAATGGATGCATTACTTATATCTTATACGTGAATTTAAAAATTGAAATGATGCAACTAGTTGTAATTTCTAAAAATCTGTCAATCTGTTAATATAAAGGATTGATTTACAAAACATATAATACTCTCTGACATGTTCTGCCCTTGTACTACTTAAGGGCAAACATTACTTCTGTATATACCATTTACATGAACTCACAAATTTAAATTATTCATTTACTTGATAAAATAATTAATTTAGTACAATATTTATTCGTTTGTTTATGGTTTATATAAAATTCTATCCAAATTAACTTCTTAAAATTTACAATAAAGTATTTAAAATCTATGGAACATATTGATGATATCATATGTATTGAATACTATGAATTTTACAAATATATTTTTTTTAAATATAAAATTATCCTCTACGATATAACATAGAAACTGTATTTCTGAAAAAAAAATACAAAAATAAACTCGACAAAAGAAATTATAACTTGTTTACGTCACAATATTTCTCGCTAGCTTTTGGGGGGATACCCTGAGAAATCCGGGCGGGCATTTGACAAAACAGAGGTGCCTTTGTAACAGCGCACCGGCCGAAAACTGGGTTACAGCCCTCCCCGGATCCTCGCGCCGCTAGAGTGCGACTCGAGAAAATTTCCTCCGACTTTGGCGCGGCCGAAGTGTGTCGAGGTCTCCGTACACACCACGATCGACTAACAGAAAATCGCGCCTCTTTTGTGCCGTGTTACAGAGGACTACAGGGGCGGGCAGAATCAGCAGGTGCACGGTCCTTTGAGGGTGCCGCACCTGAGGCACCACCACGTCTCTCACAGGGGCCCTTACTTTGAGAACGCCGAGGGCCAGGAGATCAATGGCTCTCAGAACGTCGCGCATCTCGGCGACACCGCCCTCCTCGACTGTCGCGTCGTGATGCTCTCCGGCAAAATGGTAATTATGTCGCGGCGTACACACGCTCCGCTCCGCTTTCTCGTACTCGCTGAAGGTTATAGACGGATCGAGGGTTAGGCGTAAGTAAGTCGATCCTCGCTTTGCTCGAGGATGTGGAAATCGAGTGCTTGTCTATATTTCTCTGAGGGATGTTACGGAATTAGTTGAAATCATGTGGTTCTTTTGTTGAAGTCTGAATATAGACTGTAATGTAGGTATAATCTACAATCCCTTACGAAAAGAAACTTTAGGCGTAACTGCTGGTACAACTACTGGCAAAACTTCTGGCAAAACTACTGATTGCCAATAGTTTAGCTAATAGTTTTTTGGAACTACTGGCGTAACTACAGGAAGTAATTTTTTTCTTCTAGTAGTTATACCAGTAGTTCCAAAAAAACTATTGGCAAAACAATTGGTAACCACTAGTTTATTTTCCTAAGGGATCTATTATGAATGTAAACTTCTTCATAAATAATTTTTGTTTGTGCACGGAAAGAAAAATGGAGCGGAAATAGTTCCGCAGGGTTTCGATTAAAAACAGTCCGCGTCAGTGTATAAATT
>UXGC01001482.1:0-20384 GCA_900480045.1 Eurytoma adleriae | reverse complement strand
TGCATATCTTTCCCCACTGACACCCCATCCCTGACAGGGTCAGCCCCATATGAGTATTGTTCGCTGGCTTTTTGAATTTCGCGTTCGCCAATTTCTCCTGCGGCAAACTCTGCCATCTCTTTGGTGGTAGCACGGAAAAAGAAACGGGTATTCAGTACATCAAATAGCGTTAAGGCGCCTTTATTGCCGTAAATGTCCTGAAGTTGGGCATAAGATTGAAAACCTAATACAAAACAGCCACCAAATTTCCGCGCTTCCGGTAAAATCTCGACTAAATCAGGGAGCTTATGCAAGGTGGGCAATTCATCGGCAATAATCCAGACGCGGCGTTCTCGATTTTCGCCCATTGCCAGTAAACTTCTGATAGCAATGGATAGCCACATGGAGATAACAGGTTTTAGTGAAGCATGATTTGCTGCATCACTGGTGATAAAAAGCCAACTGTTATGGCCTTTTTCCTGAACACCGCGCATCCAGTCTCGAATCGTAAAGGTGTCGCCATTTTTTTCAATGCCTTGCATATAGCGCATGGCTTTGACGTAATTAGTTAGCACACTGCGAATGGATATAGCGGTTTTTTCGATTTTTTCTTCGACCAGATTAGCCGAGGGGGAGTCGCGTAGATATTCCCGTAAATGGGATAGTTCAATGGACAGCAAGGTATGCAGCAGTTTGGCATAGCTGCGGTCATCGTCTTTTCGCATCCGGTAGGCAGCTTCGGCAAAGATAGTGCGGGCAGAACCTTGCCAAAATGGGTCTTCACTATGACCTATTGGGATTAAGGTGTGGGCGATATTATCAAAATCCGGCGTGGTTAAGCATTCAGACCATAAATCCCAGGCGGCACAACGTGCATCCAGGGGATTTAGGATTTTATCTTTTTGTGGATTAAAATAATCTTTAACATAATCACAGGAGCGGTCATAGAGAATGACCATATCGCCCCGTTTTTGGATAATATCTAACAGACAGCGAATATAGGTGGATTTACCGACCCCTACCGTTCCGACCAGGCCAAAGTTTTGAATTTCACTGCCTTTGATAATCGGTAACTTGCCAAATTTAATATCAGAGGCTTCACCCGCTCTTTTTAGCTGACGGGCGACAGCACTCGGATTTTCGCTTAATGCCCGACCGCCTGTCTGTTCATCTTCACTTTGCTTTTTACCGTGATGCCCCAATACCCACCAGGCAACAAAGAGGCCAACAACACAAACAACGATGGCGATAATGCCTGAAATGATAAAGGTATTTAATACTTTTTCACCGCAATAGACGGTGTATCTATCCATTAAAATTTGGGAGGGGGTATAGTGCAGTTTTTGCCCATAATAATCGAGATGGTAAACAGGATCTGAGCGAAACAGTGAATACATCGGGACGAGCGTTTTACACCACCAATAAACCATGCCATTAACAAAGGTTTGCCAGGTGAGTTGGATAGTCATTGAGAGCGCGGCAATTATCCAGAAAGAGATAAATAGACAGTAAAAAATAATGTTACTGATTTGCCCAAACATACGCAGTCGCATAAAGGCGATTTGTCCGCCCTGCGTCATATCTTTCGCGTTAAAACTCATTATACGCTCTCTTTTTTATGTTGATCTTTGAATTGTTCGATAATCGCAACAAAAGCGGAAAGTTGATAACGGCTTATATCGATGCTAAAGATAGCTATTATAAATATTATTAAAAATAAGTGGGGTACTACAAAAAACAAAGCGAAAAGTTTAACTACACATAGTTTTAAAAAAAGCCCAAATGCCATAAGTGTCGAAAAGTAAAAGATAATGTATAACTTCAATTTCTTTTTTAATCCTTTTAGGCATATTGATTTACGCCGAAAATCCGATGGAATGGCCAGATAATTACCTCTTGTACCTGTGATTCCAAGAAATAACAGAAAACATAAAAAACTAGTAAACATTAAAGCTAATAAGAGTTCACCACTAAGAGTAAAATTAAAAACAAAAAAGACCCAAGCCATCATAACAACCCAGTAAATTAATGCTGGTCGACAACATTCCCAAAATGTTGGAATTATCATTTCACCGTTTTTTAAAATCTTCTTTAATTCTTTTGCTTCTTCTGAAAGTATCTTGTGAGTGATCATTTTTTCTTATCCTTCTGTTCAAAAAGCATTTTCTTATCTTCTTTCTGGCTTGCTTTTAAATTTTTACTATCTTTATGATCCGCCCTAAAAAATTGTTGATCGACTTTTTCTTGAGTATAGTCTTTTTGTTGGGTGATTTTTTCTTTGGTAAAGTCGTTTTGTAGCGTATTTTTTTGTTGTTTTATTTCTGTTTGCTGATTTTCTATCTTTTCCAGCATCTGATTTACTTTTTCGCTATGATCTTCTAACGAACCCCTAACTTTGTTTCTCACGTTATTGCTTATATTCGCTTGTTGTGGAATGTTTTTTGCTTGTTCAGCAAATGTTGCTTTTATCTTTTCCGCTTGATTCTCTGACGGATGAGTTGACTGTTTTGTTTGTAATGCATGCTGATTCTCATGATACGCATTATCAATTTTTGGCGTCACTTGCTGTTGAACAAACTCTCTGGCTAACGCTTCACGTTGAGCCGCCATTTCCGGTGAATTCGTGTCGGTCAGGATTTGTTCAGCTTGCTGCGGCGCGTGCTGTGAAACATAATTGGCAAACTGTTGGGTTAAGTTTTCACTCATTTGACCGCTCAAACTTTCGGTGCGAGAAGCCATCTCTGCATATTCATGACTGCGCGTAGTGCTGTCGGTGTATTGATGGTATTGACTTTGTGCCTCATTGAGTGTTGTCGCTAATTGATTAACCCGTGAGTCCGATTGATTGTCCGTATGGCTAGCTGAATCACTGGTACGGTAGCTGGTGAGTACATCGAGTCCCTGTTTAAAGTCGGATACCGCTTGTGCTGAGGTATCGTGACGGTTATCTTGAGTTCCAGTATAATGTTTGCTCGCGGAATGAGAGTCTGTGTCACTCAAAGAACCTTCAACGCCTCCATGAATTTCGGTGCCGACACTTGCTCCTGTTGCCCACTTCCCTAATTTCGTCGCTAACATATCGCCACTATCCCATTTGGCATAGCCTGATAACCCAGAGTTTAAAGATGTTCGCCCCGATCTTTCCATCAACTCCTGCGTCGCCTGCGATTGGCTAATGTTGTTAGCTTTGGCATAACTTTCTACTGCTGAGGCCATTTGATGGGCAGCGCGAGATTGGTTACTGGTCAGGCTGCTGTCTGCGCCTTTGACCAGTGAATCACTTTGCCCTGCCTGACGGGTAAATTGCGAGAGTTGGCTAGCGGCTGAACTGATACTGCTGTTGTAACCGTGTAGCGCACTTTGTGCCTGCGCTTCGCTGTTGCGTGCCATTTCCTGTTGAGCACTGGCAATCGAGCGCTGAATGGCAATGTTGGTCGGTAAGACGGACATCGCCCCTGTGGTGTTATACACCATATTGCCGTCCATCGTTTGGGTCGCCGACCCGCCTGAGGCGGTTTGGTGGCTCATTTGTCCACTGGCAAAGGTGCTATTGGTACTCCAGCCGTAACCCTGTACATTATCGGTTTGCAGATTGTTATAGGCGTAATTGCCATCGACGGCGACACTGGCGGCCTGGGTGGTTGAGCCTAACATGCTGGAACCCAGTGAACTACTGACACTGGAGAACACCTGTCCCATCCCTTTAACCATTCCCCAGGAGATAAACGGAATTAACAGCGATAGCCAGCCTGCGGCGGTGGCAATATCGGATTGATTGGATTTAATGATAGACAGGTTTGACAGTACAACAGGCACCCCATTCTTTTTGGCAAAAAACGTCATGGCACTGTTAAGAATGGCAAACAGCACAGGCCAGCATTGCAACCACAGGAAAGATAACAAATAGTTTTTCACAATCTGGATAGTGAGCAAATTAATCAGGGCACATAGCAACATAATTGGGAAAATCCCCATCATAATGCCCATCAGAATAATGTGTAAGGTGGGCAGAAAATGCGGTGAGATTAACGCGGCGCTGGCTTGTGCCAGACGTTGCTTTTCCAGTGCCATCATGGACGAAATGTTCATCATTCCTGCTACATCGCCATTACGGGCGCTGTAGGTTAAAATACCGTTATGAATGGCGTTCATGGTGACATTTTGTTTAAGAATTTCGCTGGCACTTTGTCCACTTTGGTAAAACGTCTGATAACTGTTGCCGAGTAAAACCCCAAATAGCGCATCGGGGTTCGGTCGACCGCCAAAGAGTTGGCGTGCGTAATAATGCCAGGTTTCGCCCCCTGTTTTGGTATCGAGTCCTAATTTATTTTTCAGCACCACGGCGGCTTCCTGACAGGTTTCAAATACCCCCTCACGGTTAATCACCCCTCGCAGTGGACTGGGTCTTGAGAAAATCAGCGAATAAGGGTCACGGGTATTCATCAGTTGTTCCAGTGAATACTTATGATTTAACAGAATATCGCCAATGACGCAGTTTTGAATGTAATCCGAAAATAAATCGGTGACTTCGGGGTTTTGTGAAAGAAAATCGGTGCTTTTAGCAATCAGATTCGCGCCGAAAAGCATGCCTGTTTTGGTATAGGTGGCATCATCCGGTTGGGAGAAAATGGCTTCATAGCCGGTTACCAGGCTATGCCCGATGGAACTGACAATCCCTGCCGGAATAATCAGGCCAACGGGGACATTGGGTACGGTATAAACGGTTTTTAAATCACTGTTATCGATAATCTGTACCGGATGTTTAATCGCCGCGAATAATGAGACAAAGGCTATGGCAAAAACCCAGCCGAGCATGCTCATGACATTGTGATGAATGAGCCAGTGATAAGCGACACAGAGCACGGAGACCAGTAGCATGATACCTTTTATGTAGCTGAAGGTATCACTTTGCATAAAGGTCGCCACGGCATTTAACATCTCGCGCAACCAATCACCGCCCCCCATCGTGTAAATTTCGGTCATTAAATGCCTCCGTGAAAGTGATAATTATTTTGATAGCGGGTTAACATTTTGGATGATACCTGCTGGCGCATATAGCTCATTTGACGGTCAACGACCAGCAGTGCGTCTTGCTGAACTTGTACCCGTGACTGAAACTGGCTAATCATGGCGGTGGCCTGATTCAGGTTTTCCAGCAAGGTATCAATCACGGGCTGCGGATAGTTGCCGATAGACAGCATCCCTCTGGCTTGCTGAATGAGTTCCTGCATGTACTGCAATAAGATGTCGTAGCCAATATAATCGGCTAGCTGGTAGAGCACACTGTTAGACACGCCTAACATTTGCGGGTCAACCAGGTAACGGAATATGGGAATAGTCGTACTGGTGATAAATCCTTTTTCTTTTTCCGTGAGCGGCGTATCGCTATCGGCTTTATGTTGAATACTGCTTAATAATTGGATGATTTGCGCTTTTAATGCCTTATTTCGGCTGATGGTAACATTGGCATCACTGACCACATTTAAGCATTTGTCGCTATCATTGCAGTGATACACTTTCGCCGTGCCACCCTCCATCATGGCTTTAATCATGTCCTGGTCGGTGGTTCTGGGGGTTAGCGGCTGGATTTCTCCATTGGCTTTAAACACCAGTGACCCGGTTAAGGTCATGACAAATTCCTTGAGTTCCTGGTTATCATCAAACAGCCGACTTTTTGATAAGGCGTGCCACATGATATTGATGTTTTTTAACACTTGCTCTTTTTGCCGTTCATTGGCTTTATCTTGCACTTCATTCATTTTATTCCCAACGGTGCAGCCCTGGCGCGACGCTGCCCAGTCAGCAAACAGGTTGGACTCCCCTGCAATATCCTGGCACACTTTTTGTTGGGATACCTGGGTTTTGGGAAAAAGTCCACCAATAATGCCCTGCGCGGCCTGACACGAGGTTAAATTGGTGCTATTGATATCCGAGGCCATCTTTTGCAAAAAATCTTTCGCGGTTTTCATTTCCGGTACCGTGGTCTGGAGCGCCAGGTCAAAGAAATAGCCCGCCGCATTGGACATGATTTGCTGCACAAAGCGCTCCAGTTGTTCGCCGCTGATAAAACTGAATGACCCGAGATACGCATCAATGCCGCCACATCCGGCATTAATATTGGGTAGGGTCATGGAGAGCAGTTGTACCTGTTTGGTGGCGGTGCGGGCATACAGGGAGCCACCGGATAAATAGCCCGCCGCTTGCCCCTGCCAGACCTGTGGTTGTCCGGTATTGCTATCGAAGCCTAATCGGTTAAAGAAGTTATCCATGTCGCTATTGACATCGGCTAGGGCGATGGAGGCGGCGCACAGCAGCGAAACCGACCACGGAATAAAAAAAGCCTTACAGCGTGTCATGGGCGTTATCCTTCACCGCGTTTAAGACTTGCCAGTTGCTGTTTGTAGCAAAAGGCGACCACGCCATTGATGCCCGCCATCACTAAGGCTGTTGCCGCCAATATCATGAGGAGTCCTGGGATAAAATACATGAGTACATTCCAGACGACTTTAGCTTGCTGAAGTGCGGTCGATAACTCGCCTAAAAACGCGATATCAAAAAAGGCATAAGCTAGCTGGTTTGTCAGGATAGCCGCCAAGAAAAATGCCAAGGAAATCTGGCAAAACCATTGACTGGCATTGACGCATTTTCGTTTTTCGCGGATTAACTTTCGCGCTTTTTTTATGGACTTAATTGGCATCACGGTTGTCTCCTACTAAGATACGCTCAAACGCATGGTCTAACTGGCGCATAAAGCGCGACTCATCAGTCGCCCCCTGTAAAATCGGAACGGTTTTTAAGCTATTGACGTTGATAAGAAACGTACTCGGCGTGACCACAGGCAATTGCTCAAAAAAGGTTTTCACTACTTCTTGGGTCGCCGGAATAACGGAGGGGAAACTCATGTCACCTCTTCCATCGAGGGTGTAAGGGAAAACCTTAATGCCCGTCTTTTGTGATAGGGCTTTGAGTACGGGATCAAACTGTTGGCAATAACCGCAATTTCCTTGCATAAAAAGCACGATTTTCCACTCGGCTGCATTCACCGCCCGTCCGTTTTTCAGTCTGACGATTTTTTCAGGTGCCGCCGCCGCTGTTGAGGATACAGACGTATTTATCCCTTTTGCCTGATATAATGCTTTAATTTCGTCTTTGACGCTGGCCTGGGTTGCGCCGCCAATGACGAGTAAACTCAAAATACTGGCGATGGTTAGGTTCGTCTTCATGGTCACTCCTTAAAAATTCGGCGCAAAATCGGTATAAAGATTTAAAAACTGTTTGGCTAAGTCGTCCTGACTAATAAATCCATACGCAAGGGGATTGACCGTTTCACTTTGTGGGTCAAATAACATCAGGGCAGGGAAATAGCGAACGCCGAGTCGGGCTGCCTGTCCGTTATCCCGCCGACTCTCGGGCAGTAAGGGGTTAACAACCCCGTCTACGGCAATCGGTAATACAGGCAGCTTGTACGTTTCTTTAAATTGCTTCACCACCTTCACCAGTTGGTTATCAATCGGCTCACGACCGCGATAAAAGAGCATTACGCCGTATTTTCTGGCGATTTCCCCAATCGCCTGTTGTTGTTGCTCGGCATCTTTGGCTAACTGATGGCTGACGATGCCATTGTAATGCGAATATTTCAGGTTGTAGTCGAGGTCGGGTCGCGCTAAAAACGCTTTTTTGGCACTTTGAGAAAAGTGACTTGCCTGTTTTGTCCAGTAATTTTGCCAGGTAAAAAACGTAATAAAACTCTCCGGACTGGGGTATAAAATCGCTTGGGCTAATGCCGTTTTGGTGGCTTTTTGCAGTAAGGATAATTTTTCTAACGCATCTTTGGGGGCGGAAACGGGTTGGCTTTCTTGCCGTTCTTCGGCTTCAATCGGTTGTGCTTCCGCCTGATACCATTGCCAGCCCCCTGCTTCGACAGTCGACATCGCCGCTATCAACCCGAACCCCATTATCCGGTATTTTTTCATTTCGCGGCCTCCAACCGTTCACTGAGCCGTGCTTTGACGTTTTCCAATAATGTTTCGTTATCCGGTACGCGCTGATTTTTCATTAAATCAGCATAAAACGGGCTAAAATCCAGATTATCAAACTGAATGCGTTGTAATTCTTCTGGGGTGATACCACGACAATCCGGATGACTGGGGTCGCCAAAACCAATGCCTAATTGCCAGGCACGACCTTGTTGCTGAATAATCTGGGCGAGCAGGCTATCAAACTGGCAATAGCTGCGTTTTTTCGCCAGACAAACGCCTAATACTTTTTCTGAGCAAAATTCGCCGACACTGACGGTAAGTCTTTTTTCTTTGGCTTTTGCCAGTGCCTTTTCCTCCTCCGAGCAACTGGCTAACCCAATATCATGCCCCCAACCGCTATCCTGGCAACAGTTGCTAAAACCCACGGCAAATTTCTTGCAAAATTGCGCCTCGCCCGTAAAGGCTTTCACGTTAATCGCTTGACTGGCAGCAACCCCCTTCCCGGCGGCGGCGACAGCCGCCAGTTGCGACACCGCGTGTTTAAAATCATTAGCTTGACCGGTTTTCTTTTGCTCACACGACCCATCCAAACAAAACAGGTCGCCGCCACAGACCATTGCCGTGCCTTCACTGCGGGTTTCGCAGGAGAAGGTGGCGTTTTCATGCAGACAGTTGCCGTTTTCATCGGTAAACGCGCATTTTCGGTTAATTAGGGTACAAGCCGGATTATCCCGATAGGCTTTACAACTGCTTTCATCCGCCTTTTGGGTTTGGTAGGTGTCTTTATAACGCCAGCAGGCTTGATAAATGCTGTAGGTTTTGCCATTTCTTTCCACCGTACGATTACCCCCTGCTTCCAGGCATTCGGTTTTAATCAATTTGCCTTCTGATTTATTAAAGGGGCAGCTTTCTTTCCAGACCACCTTGGGATGGAAAATAGATTCTGTTACCTTAAGGGTAAAACGTAAGGTTAATTTGGCGGGTTGATTAAAGCGATAAGCACCAGAGCTGCTTTTATCATTGTGTGAAAACGGGATGGGCTTGCCTTTAATGAATTGTCGGTTAGTCACATGAAGCTCACCCGTAATATCACCGCCGCGACCAAGCCAATAAATAAAACTATCACCCATCCCTGAAATACCCACGCTGTGGTAGCAACGGTAACAACCTTGATAGGTGTAAGTCACTTTTTCTATCGTGCCATCCACATCTGGCGTGATAACCGCAACAATCTGCCTTCCTTCCTTGTGATAAGGTAGGCTTTGTAATTGATATTCTCGTATCACCGTTTTGGTTTTCGTTTCGCTGGTGCCTTCGATGGTGGCATGACGGGTACAGACCTGCTCCACCGCCGTATCGCGTTCACAAACATAATGGGTGAATTCACTGTGGGCGATTTTTTGTCCCTGGCACCGTTGTGGGCTACCAATCAGTTTATCGGCCTGCTTTTCAATCTCTCGACCCGCCTGGATAAACGGCGCATCCGGTGACAGGCTGGCTTTGGGTTTATGCTTAAGCGATTCATTAACTGCTTTTCCGGTATCAGAATTCAGCCACTGCGTTGCGCCTTCAGATTTGAGATTACCATCACTGCCGGAGGTTACTCCTTTGTAGTAATCTGCTTCCTGGGGATTATCGTGATAATTAGGGATAATTTTTTGTGGTTCGGCGTTTTTAAGTGTCTCCTCTCCCTGTTTTTGTACCTGTTTAGCGAAGGATGCGCCCGCGCGATAATCTCCCTCTTTATTGGCCTGACTCGCTGGACTGATTAACCCCACAATAAGCAGTAGACTTAACCCTTTTCCCCCTCGATTAACCACGAATACCCCCTTGTTGCAATAAGGCGCTGGCAGTGGTGGCACAATCGCCTGCGTTGACAATGCGACTTAAGGCTGCCTCCAGATGAAGATTGCCGCGTACCACATCAACGCCCGCTTCACATTGCACAACCAGGGCAGGCACGGCATCAATGTGATAATTGGTAAACGGTTGTGGGTCAATCTGCACACCGTCTACCTGACCCGCTTCAACCAGGCTTTTGACCGCCTGAACGGTGGCAGGCATGTTGTTATCAACCAAGCCCCTTATGGTAGCGGGAATGGCGAACCTTTTCGCTTCCTGCAACATATTGATGAGCGCCGTTTGCGGGATAGAAAACGACACCAGATAACGCGCCCCTGTTTTGGGCTTTTCACCTGCCACGGCTTGCTGCGCGTTTTTAAGTTGGTCGATAAATTGCTGGCTGTTCGACGAGAGGGGACGGTCTCGTAAAAAATCCGGTCGTTTCGCGGCGGCTTTTAACTGTGCCTGTAAGTCGGCTTGCCTATCTAACCACGCGCGATACGCTTGCCGCTTTGCTTGTCCCTGTGCCTGGCTCTCGGCTATCGTCTCATCCGGTTTGGGTTCACTTAACGCAGGGATGCTCGCGGTGAGTATTAGTATTGCGATGAGAACTCTTTTACGCTTTTTCATCGATTCACTCCTACAAAAAGACGCAATTACGTTTTCGCCATAACAGATAGCCAAAATTTTTCTTGCTATCCGGGCTGTTATGCCCCACTTCCCAGCGCATCACGCTGCGACCCATCGGATGACACTGCGTGGTATCCGGAAAGCGATTCACCATCTGATAACGCCAGCGGGATTTGGGTAAAATAGGCGAGGGATATTGCTGGCACACAGCATTGTCTTTGCCGACGCTTTCTAAAATCATGCCTTGGCGGTGTAATTTGAACGCCATTTTTTCCGAAACCAACACGGATGCCTGCAACGGGCTAATTTCGTTACTTATCCAGCCGTTAAAGGGGTACATCGAGCCGTGTGAGCCTGCACACCAAAAAAGGGCATCGACAGGCAAATGAAAACCACTGGCAATCGCATCAGCGGCGCACGCGCCCTGAGCGATGGGATTGGCAAACACCACCGCTTCGGGGTTTAAAATGGTGGTGAGACTGCTATCGACCCAGGTCGGGTCAAGTTCGGACAGATAAGCAATATCCATGTCACCCGCTTCAAGACAACCGAGCGAGGTAATAATATTCAACCAGTAGGTTAACGGGTATTTATACCAATGCACATGATAAAACGCGCCTGTGGTTTCTTTATCGCCCTGACCCGCGGTGCCTTGCCCGACCTTCCCCAGATTAACGCTAATGCCGCCTAAATTCACCAGGCAGCCTGGCGAGCGCGTCACATCCGTTAAGGCCATCGGCTCCCAAAAGCCAATCGCCAACCCAATGCGTTTAAAAAGCGGCGGCGGTGCAGGGCAAATTTGCAGTGGCATGGACGGATTATCGGTATCCGGCACATCGCCCGCACTGCCCACCGAGACGCTGCCAATGGATATCGGGAACAAACATTTCCAGCAAATATCGGTAATGGGATTGACAAAGCGACCCTCACAGGCTGCGTCCGACCAGGTGCTTGCGTGCCAGAAAAGAAAAATAAGGCCGAGTAAAGGCACGTGCTTCATAATACCCTCACCGGAAAGGTTTCAATGCGTAACCGTAGACCACTGGCTGCCGCTGTGACTTTGCTCGGTACGGTCGTTAAGCCCAACTTTCTCGACAATACCCCCTGTTGGTCAAAATAGACGCGACGATTGAGGCTATCGGCGGCTTTTGCCACATCGCCGCCCACCAGAATAATCTTGTACAGCAACGTTTGTGGCTGTTGCGCCTGCATCCAGGCGACTTGTTTCGGGTCATCGCCATCAATAAAATACAAAGTCTGGTTAAACGGGATGAATTTGAGCGGATTAAATAGTTTCCCTTTGGGCGCAAACACGCGGCCTTTATCATCTTTTAGGTCTTCACTTAAACGGATGCTGGGGTCAAAAAAACGTTCACTATAATGCTGAGCCACTGTTAAACCGACGGGTTCAGGTCGTTGGGCATGATGCCGCACGCGCGTTTTAAAGGCGCGCATTTCCTTCTCCCACGAACCGTCATTCATTAATTGCGTGAGCCGTCCTTCAATCAGGGTGAGGATATTTCGTTCAGCAATTGGCCAGATTTCGCCTGTGACACCAAAATCCCGAGCACAGGCCAACTGGCTAATAAAAAGTGCCACCCACAGTCCCTTTTTCATTGTTGGTGTTCTCGCATTTTTATTGCTACCCGCCGTTGGATGGTTTTCGTCACCTCCGGTGCGCCAACCACCACTGCGGGACTGACCAGAATGACGACCTGATTTTTTTGTTGATAGTCGCGTAACGTGTTATCCAGCGTTTGCGTAAAACGGGTCGCCAGTTGTTGGCTTTGTGCTTCGGTTAATTTTTTCTGGCTGGCATGGGTAAAAAACGTATCTACCGTGCCTTTCATGTCAAACGTCACCATCTTGGGGCAGTGCGATTTTATTAGCATCAGTGTTATCACGCTGTTGACAAGCAATAACGTGAGACCGCCTGCTAATAAAGCACCCCAATTTTTCATTTTTGGGGATGTTAGGGTTTGAAACGGCATTTTCATTCTTCTCTCCACTTATCCGTGCCAACATAACGTGACTTCATGCGCCATCACCATCAGCGTGGTAAAAAACATCACGAATAGACGTTGACGGAACGATTTACCCAAAAACAACCCGTACACCGCGAGTAAAATCAGTATTATTGGCGCAAAAAACGTCATTAACGTTGCGATTTCCTGATGTACTCGCCATAAATCATAAACATTGGCACTCTTCATGCTGAACTCCTTGGTAAATAACGCGCTGCCCAGGTTTCCAGCTCTGCCATTTCAGTAGCGAAGTTTCGTTTTGCTAACTGGTAAATCGCCTCATGCAAATTCACTCCTTCGGCGCGACGCTGCTGGATAAACTGGAAGTCTTTCCCATCGGAGGAGTACATCGCGCGGCTAAGGGGGTCAACAAACAGGCGATGCCAGGAGGTATTGCCTTCAACCCGCAATAAAAACGAACTAAACCATTGGTCTTTGGCTGAGCCAAATTTCTTGACGACGGATTTTTCGAGGCGATTAAAATGGTCTGGGCAATTTTTGGTGTATTTATCAAAGTTCTCGCTGCTTTGTTTTAAAATCCCTTTATACGATGAGCAACTCCAGGCGGCTCTTGCGGCACTGGAAGCGGTGGGTGCATCAAAATCTTCAATATTCTGGGTAATGGTGATGTAAGATCCGGTGTGTCTTCGCGCTGTCCGATAGCCTTTTTCAATAAAATCCCCGACCTTTTTATTTTTGAAGTCCAGCAACTTCCAGCCTTCATCAATGACGCAGAGTTTCTTTTGCTCACGTGACGATTGATACATGCGATTTTCAATGTAGATAATCAGCGAAAACATCACCGCCACGAGCAGTGAGGGGCGCTCTTCCAAATCCCCCAATTCCAGCACCACCATGTTGGCCTCATCCTGTAATGACGGTTCACTGGAATTAAAAAATTCACCGTAAATACCCCCTGCTGTGTACTGGTCGAGCAAAATAATCATTTCATCAAGCCGATTTTGAATGCCTGCTGATTGGGCGTACTGGGTATCAACTTTCGCTTTTTTAAGGAAATCGACCACATCATCAATTCTTGCCTGACGATTGCGGGTCAACCAGGCATACTTCACCGCTTGCAACAATAACCCTTCGTGGACTTCGTCCAGATTTCCATTGGGACTTGCCATCACCGAGAGCTGGTCACGCACCCGCTCGGCGGTGCGGTCAATATCAACAATATTGGCAAACGGATTGAACTTGAGGTTTTCCGCATTGAGATAAATCCCGCCCATGTTTTCACACAAGGATTTATAGCCATCCCCCATATCAAATACCCAGGCATGACCGCCCGAGTCGATAACACTGCGTATCACAGGCTGAATAAGCCCCGTTTTTCCTGCTCCCGATGTCCCTGCGACCGCCATGTTGTAGTTGGTGTTTTCCAGGGGGGAATTAAACAGGTCAATAAAGGCCAGTTGATGGCGATAGGTGGGCGACAACAGTCCTGATAGCGATAAACGGGTATCCGCCACCACAGGCATCAGGTTGACAACATTCACACTCTCCGCCCGATGGACGACCCCACCGGACTGCAAATCTTTAAATAGCCCTTCGCCTGCCATAAACGGAAAATTGGCGAGGAAATGGCGCATATGATGAAAACGCGGGGAAATCAGCCGCAAGCCATTTTTAAGAAAACAGTTAATCACTTGCTGTTCATATTCGAGCGCCTGATTGTCGTCATCGTCACAAAAGGTGGTGACATTAAAATAATAGGACACCAGGGCGGTTTGCCCACTGCCGAGCTTTTGCCTTAATTGCCCCCATTCTTTCACCTGCTCACCGACTTGCGGGAAAAATTTCGCGTAAGAGGTGTTATTTTTTCGCTCTAAATCGATAAACTTGAGATTGGCTTCCTGTTGCGTTTTGACCTGGTCTTCGACTATCAAGGTCAGGGTAATAATAAACGGACAGGTTATCGATAACTCAGGGTAAAGAATATTGCTGTAGTTATCTGCGCTCGACCATAAAAACGCCATCTCTGGATTGTGCTCCAGGGTAAAATTCATCACCCGCGCCGCGCTCGCCTGCCGACAGCCAGGTTGACGTAAACCAATTTTAAGGTGTTCTGGGTAGACCTTCAGGTCAAAACCATTATCGACACATTGATAGTTGAGGTCTTGGTAAGGGTCGAGTCTTCGCGGCTGTCGGAACAGTGCCTGCGGGTCATGATTTATCATTTCGCCGACAATTTGAACAAATTCCTGGTCGGAGACCAGACGGGTCGGAATTCGTGCCCCTTCTAGCGTGGCGCGAAGGACTTTAATCAGGTGGGTAATTTCAGTTATCAATGTCGCCGCTTTCTTTTTAATCGGCACGCTATAAGAGAAATAAAGGCGATAATCGCGCAAGGTCATCGGTAAATCGAGACCCGGCTTTAATGAAAACCGCTGTTGCGCCGCGCGTAAATAATACGCCTGGGTAATGGCATTAAATTTATCGGCATACTGGCCTTTCCAGGCCGACGGCGCAAGGCCATGCAAAATCGCATCACCGACTAATTTATTGGATACCAGGTGGACGGATAACGGCACATTACGCGGCAGTTTGGTTCTGATTAAATTCTCTAATGTTAAGACGATTTGCTCATTTGCGCCCATCAGCGGCATCGCTTCGAGCATAAACCCGATACTGTCCGCATTGATAAATAGCCCTGACTCAGCATCATAATCACGATACGGTAAAATCCGGCTAAATTGCGGAAAATGTAAATCGCGTAACACCTGATTCGCCTCGGTGGTTTCATCGGGCAACGCCAGGGCATTTAGTAGGCTATTGACGGTATGGGTAATTTTATCGCGCATCGGGCGTGTTTTTCCTTATCCGTTTAATCAATCCGAGGGTTTCCCCAATGAGAAGACGTGACCACAAACTCCACCCATCCGGCGTGATGATAAACATCCTGGTTGTCGATATACGGCGCTATCCATAAGCGGGCAGTTTGGTCAACGGTGCGTAACGGCGTTGAGGCCGCCCCCGTAGGTTTTACCGCTGTCAGGGTTAAGCTCGTGGTAGATGGCGCAGACGGCGTTATCGGTCTTTTCTCCGGCGCGCTCGACGTTAACCATCGGGTCTTGGGTAAAGACGCAGCAGTACTTTTAGGTGCAACCTGGGCACGAAAATCCCCCTCAGCCAGGGTAGGCAGACTGAGGGCAGCCGACTTTATCGGGTGACTTTCCGCATATCCTTTGGCTTTGTCATTGGCCTGCTCCATCGTCATGCAGCTATCACGGGTGGTCGCATTGCATTGAAAATCACTCTGCGTCCCCGCACAGCCGGAGAGCAATAAAATGCCGAAGACGGTTGTGAGGGGATGGACGTGTTTCATTCCGCCTCCTTATCATCAATAAAAATAAGCGATAATGGCGACACTTCGGTTAACCCGATAGCTTGTGGAGTCGGCGAAAAAACAATGACCCCACCCCCCCGGTTTTTACATTCTTTTAAGAATTTGCCGATTTGGGTGCTTTTCCCGATACCAAAGCGATGATGGTTGGCGGAAATCTTAAACCTCGGCAGGTTTTGCCATAAATTTTTGTCGATAACAGACGTTGTTCGCGCGAATTTTTTCATTGACCTTTACTCCTTTTGCTTAATCTTTTTCTTATCGCTAAGGGGGCAGTTTCAAAACGATAATCTTTCATGCTGGGCAGTCCCCATTTCACAGCATGGTGACAGTCATTCATGTATTCGATACACGCAAAAAAGATGATCCCAAACAGCATTATCGGACTCCATTCCACTGAAAGCGTTGATTGCCTTAAGGTCGATAAAGGAACGGTGATACCGTTCTCGGGAACATAAAAAAATGTTTCCGCAAAAATTAACAAGAAACCGAATGACGCAAATAAGAGCAGATTGAAGGCTATCCACCACTTCATGATTTTAAAAACCGAAAAAGCCACTAATGATGGACTGCAGTTTTTCCAATCTTCCCAAGCTAACGCTTTTATTTTTTGCCTTTCCGCGCTTGACGTAATCGGTAGACCGAATATTGACATGGTATTAACTCTCTTATGATTAATCCCGACCTGACGATGGTTGCTGAAACCCCGCCATGGCTTCCTGAAGCAGACAGATAATGGCGGTCAATGCACAGGCATAACGGAAGATAGGCTGGAAAATTTCCCATAACTTATCCAGTGATAAATTTATCGACTCGGGGTCAATCGGATAAGTGACCGATAGCTGCCCCACTGCAACCATGAAGACCGTTAGCTAGAAAAAAATAATGGGTAAATAAACTACTCCTCGACGAATTAATCGTATTACGCGCTTCTTTAAGCGGTTGACTGTCCCTATTTTTCCCCGGGTGGTTTTCGCTTCGTGATGATTAACCGCGACTAAGGTAGGAATAGGGTTATTTTTATGTTGAACGGTCACTGTGTTTGATTTCATGGTGAGACGCCTTTTTCCTGGTGTTGATTAATAAACTGACGCGGGTCGAATTCCCCTAGCTGACTAAGCATGTTGTCGGTATTAAACCCGTTTAAGTTACTGCCTGGTGGCGCAGTCCGTTTATCCGTTCTTTCTCGGTTGCCTGCTTCCGCTTGCATTTCTTCAATGGTTTTTAACTGAAATCCTTCCTGGAAAACCACCGTCACTTCATTGCCTGCGCCAATCGGGATAATCGGATGATATTGCTCTGCCCGTTTGATGTAATAGTTACTGAGGGTCTGCGCTGCTTTACTCGCCCCGCCGCCAATGGCGGACTTGGCGATGTCATCAATGCTTAAACTGGCGGTTGCTCCAAGACCCACGGTGGGTTGAGCGGCACGACCTGCCCCCTGACCTAATCCATCAATAAATCCAGCGCCCCATGCCCAGCCTAAGATTTTACCGTTTCGCATCACGACCTCGCCTTTCACGCCATTTTTGCCGCGAAAATTGACATGTCCTTCAATCGGCAGGTCAATCACATCGTCGCCTTTGATACAACTGATTTTGCGGGTACGGACAATCGCGCGCTCACTGGAAACATCGCCGTAGGCTTCCATGCTGACAAAGCAGCCTGTCAGGTCATAGGTTTTACTGTTGGGCATCTCAACCTTGCCCGTTAATCTGACCTGCATCGGCACGGTCGCCTGATTGCCCGTCACCGAGGCATTGGCATCCGCCCCCTCAATCAGCATCGATTTAACAAAGCTGCCCGACGGGATATAGGGATAACGTTTCGATTGTTGGGTTGTGGGTGAGATAAACGTCTGGCGCATTAACTCCCCCGGTAACGGTATCGCCTGGGTCTGAGTTTGTGGGGGTGGGGGATTCCCCACCCCAGAATAAAAGGCCGAAGGCGGCGGAACCTGTCCATTTGGACTCGCAGGCGGAAATAACCCTGGAGCGGGCTCACCTTCCGGTGCAGGCGCGAGGGCGGGAAGATTGGCATCATTCACCGCCCCTTTTTGTCCCATCGTGTTCATCTGCAAGGTTAACTGGCTATTTTCTTTACTGAGTTCCGCTAAGCGCTGCTTATCGTCGTCTTGTGTTTTTTTCAGATGGGTGATTTCTTGCTCTAACGCTTTAAACCGTTGCATGATTTCAATCTGTGCCGCCTGGGTTTGGGTAATGGCATGCTGTGCCACCTTTTCATCAAAGGCGGCATCCACCACGCCCGTTAAATCCGGTGGCGGCTCCGCATTTTGCACAGGCGCTTTTGATGCTGACAAACCGGATAAAAACCAGCCTGCCAACAACAGTAAGACAATCCCTATCGCAATGACGGCTATCCAGCCATATTGTTTGCGTTTAACCAGCAGATTAATGTTCGCCATTGGTCACCTCATCACTGCGAATAACAAAGAGGGACATCGACTGGCCTGCGGCTAACGCCTGCACCGGATGGGAAAATCCGATTGCCCGTGTCCCTGGCTGCCAAAAATTGGCTTCCACCACCGGACGTGAAAACGCCTGTTGATTGGTCACGGTAAACTGAATCACTTTTAACTGATGACCTGCCCAGACCTTCTCGGCTTTCGCACTGAAACCCAAGGGGGTCGGTAAATTTTCACGCGTCACGGGGATAGATTGGTAGGTTGTTGGGGGAAGTCCGGCTAGCAATCGCCGTTGAATATCCACTAACAAGGCTTCATACGGTTGTGTTTGCTCCCAGGTTTTCGCCGCACTGTTCACCCCACCCAATTGACTGACGATTTGAATGGTGCGTCCGGTGCGCTCAGTAGGAACGGCGCGCAAGGAAAAATTATGTCCCCGCTCCGTTTCTACCACAAAGGTAAACGGTTTCTTGCCCAGTGCGGTAAATACCACACTGCCGTTAGCGGTGCTTTTTAAATTTTGCATCACGCCGACAGGCGGAATGACGGCGGTAATCCGGTCTCCGGCAATCGTCAGTAAATTGGCTTCGCTGCTGCTAAAGGCAATGGCTGCCTGTCCCCCATCCGGCAAGGTAATCACGGTCGGGGTCGTGATGGCCTGTCCAACCTCAGGCATCATCATCCCCATTAACAGCGCGATAATCCGCATGCGAAACTTAAGCCTTTGCATCCGTGACCTCCACAAATTTAACCAGGCGGGTCATGCCATCCAATCGCTCCAAAAAAAGCACATAATGTTTGATTTCTGATAACGGCTTGCCATCACCAATCCAGGTTTTTAACTCGCCCTGAATATCAATCCGTTGTTCATTGGGATAAACCCGTATCGCGGTTTGATAAAACGCGGCATTCACATTACTGTCTTTGATGCGCTTCGCTTCCATCGCTAACTGGACTTTTAACTGATTTTGAGCGGCGGGTTTAACGAACTTGAGTAAAATCGCATGGGCGGCTTCAACGGTTTCGGGTGAGACATTAAGGCGCAATGCCATAAACGACAAGGCCATCTGTTGCAGATAAGCGGTATCGGCGGTATTTAGTGCCACCGCAAACGGCTGATTGTAAAGCATCGGCGTCACCACCACTTTTTGCTCGGATTGCAGTCGATAGTTATTGATGGCCTGAATGATATTAACGGTCAGGCTTAATAACACCACACCCCCCAAACAGAGAAAGCCGAGGGCAATAATCCGGTTACTGCTTAATCGCGCCTGATGTTGCATTGATGACCTCTTACTTTGTCCATTGGCGAAAACAGGAGTCGGGGATTTTGTGAAATACGCCCCGTAATAACGAGGTCGGTAAATACCAGTACATCAAATCCCGTAACCAGCAACTGCCGCGACCTTTTTTGATTTTTCGGATAACGAAAAACACCGCCAGGCCGCCACCTAACCCAATCAGGTAATGCCCCATCAGCATGCATCCGCCAACCACAACAGAAACGGGCGTGAGTTCATCTAACGGTAAGCCCAAATACAGCGATTGCTGGCGTAATGTTTTGGGGAAACGGTATTTATCCAGTTCGTTTAACTCCACCGCGTCACTCCTTAATAACCCGCAATACCCATGCCAACAGAAATAAAGACCGATAAAATGGCAAATCCAGCTAAAAACTTGATGTTCTTGGTCATCATGTACATAATGCCGCCGACAATCACCTCAGCCAGTACCACCCACTTAACAACACTTGAGTTACTTCCAAAAGTATCTTTCACCGCTGCATCTCCTTTCACCATTAAATCAACCGCCTCAGCAACAGGGGGTAACGCCAAAATCAACATTAACAATCCAAAAAACGTCAGGGTTAATAACGATTTCTGTTGCTTTAACACCTTACGCATAGCTACCGCACCCACAGTGAAAGGGTTTTTTAGGCACAAAGAGGTCTTGCCGTTCATTTAAGTCTCCTTAAGACGGTTAATGATTAAATTGAATACGTTTTTACTTGTTAAAATTGATTAAATAGATTACTTATCACTTTTCGAATTCTGTTTTGTTTATTGCTTTCCTCATTTTAACTTGATGGTTACCAGAAAAAATCGACCTTTTGTCTGAGTACAGACTTAGGAACGTAACTGTTTAGCCCTGTTGAT
>UXGC01001481.1:0-22353 GCA_900480045.1 Eurytoma adleriae | reverse complement strand
AGGGACAACGGCTCCTTAAAACTATAGCAAAAACGTCACACGTCACGGCACAACGGCTCCATGTGGAAACCCCGTAACCCTGAACCCATGAATTCTTATAGCTGCTTCTATATTTGTTTGCATGTAACGGCTGTAGTGGGCGTTAAGAATCGCAAATCACTATATGGCAATATTGCGGGATTGGTGGTCGCTAAAAAAATGGCCACTCAGAGTAGGGCCACTAGGGCCAAATGCTTATATTTTTTTCAATCTTATTAGAAATTGAGCAATAATATAAAAAATGTTTAAAGGGAAATTTGATCAGTTATTTAATCTTTTTATTACATTTTTGCCGAAATTTTTTTCTTCGGCGAAATTATAATAAAAAGATGCCAATTAAAAAACTGAACGAATTTCCCTGTGAAAATTTTTCATATTATTGCTAAATTTCAAATGAGATTAAAACATGAACTCCCTATGCTGGCAGTGGATTCGGCCCTACTCTGGCGGCCATTTTGAAGCACGTGACCACCAATCCCAAATTCCCTGATTCCCAATATGCGAGATGCTCGCGAACGGCGACGCACCGCACGCAGCTTAGTAGACACAACGAATATAGATGCTTATAGAAGAGTACCGCTAGGTTATGAAAACGGCAGCGGATAGTGGGTAGACGTTTTGTTAAGCTGTATATCTGTATATGTGCTCAATATAGATATACAAGCCATATAAATCGAAGCGCCTCTATATATAGGTATACCTCTAGTAGACCTACCCACTGTTTTGCTGCCACTCCGCCCATTTAAACCTGCGCTTCTATAAGCGTCTATATTCGTTGGTAGACACTAGTCCGCGTCGCAGCGAGTCACTTTACGCGATGATTGAAGAGCAGCTGCGTGAACTCTAAGGGACTCTCAGCAGTCTCAGCTGGTCTCAGCACTGGCCCTCTCTCTGGGGCTCTGGGCTCTGGCTGCAGTTATAGCTTTAGCACTTAGCAGTTAGCAGTAGGGCGTCTCAAGTTACTGACGTCTCTGTAGAAACTTCATCACTTCAAACTTGAGAAACTAGAATCTAGAACTTGTAAACTAGAAAGTGAGAAAAGATTAAAAGAATTAAAGAAAGGAACTAAAGGAACTAGCTCGGGGCATGCGGCCATCGCCCTGAACACCCGCCACTCGCCAGGGGCAAACTGTTTCGTCCGAACTGTCCAAACTCCGAAGAGCCAAGTGCGGACTACTGACAGACGACAGTACTGACACTACTCACACAGTTACACTACAGTTCATACTTCTTTCGCACTCCGTAGTAGCCTGGTACTTGGTATCCAGCTAACTTAGTCGCCAAGCAGTAAGCACTAGCGTAGAGCCCGTCTACATTCAAACATTGAAAGATTGAGCAAACGTCGGATCTAGGTATTGTGGTTATCTTCTTGCGGACGTCGTCGACACCGCCGTTCAGTCTTGCACTCTTGTCAATCATACTTACTGATCTTTGTATTGACGAGAGATTTTAATATATACAGGCCATGTTGCTGTTGGCCGTTCTGGCTCAGCTGGCTACAAGCTGAAAACACTTTGCCTTTTGTTACTGCTTCATTGCTGAAAATCTGATTATGTGACCAATACTGATGAAATCCTTTATCAGACAAATGTTAAAAACATGCTATTTACACAGTACTGTATCTACAGTGGAACTTGAACAGTCAAATATCAGATTGCTGATTCAATGAAAATGATAAAGCAGAAAATGAGAAAGTAAATATGCCAAGCAACTAGCTATCAAAGCAGAATAATTATTTCTGTCTTGACTTTTTTTTCTTAACTTGATCTTCACTGCCAACTGTCATCTGTTCTGTGTACACAGATTGCTCCATGGTTTGTATTTACTCTCTTAAACTCTTTTTCGATATTATATTACCTATACTATGTAATATATGATGAACAGGAATATATTCTTACACGCATATCTACTAGTAAATTTATAGGATACACTTTACAGGCTCTTCGCATGATGTCTGCTATAGTGCCAACCTCATTCAATCTGAATGACAGTGAGCGCATCGTCGATCATGCTGCAGATCGATTAAGGTTGCAACAGGACTTGCTATCTGCTGCCAAACAGTGCCATTTCAGATTTGGAGGAAAAGCAGAATTAGCAACTGAGTCTGATGAATGTGTAAGACAATTGTGCTACGCTTTCGAGCAGATTTTCAGTCATGGCTTGAAAGTTAATCACAATGAAAAATTCAATTCAGCCCTCCGGTAAGTTTAGTTCAATAGGAAATGCCAGTTATATCCACCAAGCATTAAGCAAACTACATTTTTATAGTATTAATTCCTTTTAGTCATATGTCAGAACTTGTCAAGTTGGCACCAACCTCTAATCTTCCATTGCCATTTTGGCCTTATATCCGTGAACAACTCACTTGGCACGAGCAGGAACGTTTTAGCATCTTGCGGAAAGTGCAGACAGATTTGGGCAGAGGCCGTGCTTGGCTTCGTGCAGCTTTAAATGAACGTTCTCTTGAGAGACACCTTCATTCTATTGTTAATCCAGAAGCCATTTCCTCTTACTTTCACAATTGGGCATTTCTTTTTGATCAAGAAAAGTCATCTATGCTGCCAAATGTTGCTGCTGGTTGGTTTATTGTGTCTTTATTCATAAGTTTAACTCTTTTTGATCAATATTATTTCCATTTTATTCTTATAGGACTTACAACTATACTTTTTGCCATAAGAATTGATAATGAAGAGCTCAATGATTGTTGGCAGAGTAATAGTATTACACCAAACAAAACTACTCATTCTGAACCAATTATTCCTTCTGTACTTCCCGGTACTTCAGAATCTAAAAACTAACTATTATTACAAATAACATACATTTCTGATTTTACTTATTTATTCTGTCTTATTTATAGGTCAATCATCATCCAACATTCGAAAAAAAATTCATACAAATATTATCTCTTTTGATGAAGACAGTGACATTCAAAATTATGGCCAAGATTTGGAACGCTTAAAAAATTCTTCTGCATCAACAAGTGCACCACCCACATGTCTCAATTCACCTAGTACGTCGGCAAAAGAACCAGAGGTTTTTTCTCCTTCGTCATCAACGCTGCAGACAAGTTCTAAATGCAATGATATTGTTTTAGATATAAACTCAATACGGTGGGAGGAAAGGTTAGTATATAAAAGTTAATTAACAGCTCCAGCAAAAAATTTACAATTTATTGAATGTTCCATAGAGAAATATTTGAAGAAGAGAGACTACTAACTCCACTCACTGATACAGAAAATATGGGTGGATTAGTACCAGTATCACCGCTAGATACAACTCTTGATGACATGTTAGTTAATTTACCCAGCTATGTACAAGTAAGTAAAATTTTTAAATATTTTCTTGAACGAAAGTAACAAGAAAGCAACTAAATTTTATGCACATATTTAGTGTTGATCGATAAAAATCTTTTCATCACCTTGGTTCTAAATTACTGTACTCTGTTTTTGTATGGGAATGATAGTATGGTAATTTTGGTTCAATACTGGAGGAAAATATTTTTCTTACCATCTGAGAAAATAAAGAGACTTCATCTACGTCATTTACATGCAATCTAAAAGCTTTCTTTTATAACCCAAACTTTCTTGAGTGAGGTTTCAATATAAATTGTCAAAGTTTAAAATTTTGCGTATTTATGCGTACAGTGGTTTATCCAGCTACTGTGTGTTAGCCTAGTAAGTAATTTGTACCTTAGTGCACATTTTTTTTCGGTAAACGTTACAATTTTTCGAGTATACCTACCAGACTTGACCTCCTTTGATAGAAAAACCAAAAGTTTCTGTGTGTAGTTTTGAACATATTTAAGACAGCAGGTCAAACCCTTTGTTATGAATGAAAAATTACTTAGACAGGGTTTGATAAAGTTACATAGATTAATTGTCACAGCTGCTTTAAAAAATTTATACACTTTTAAGCTTAGCAAAATTGAAATAAAATAAAATAATAGATTTAAAATTAATTTTCTTGAAATTTTTATAATTCAAGGACAGTGAAGCAACTGAAGCTGCAATTGAGGCAACTGAACCATTTGTTAATACACAAACTCATACTGATTTATTGGATTTGGATGGTTTACGTGTAAGACTTTTAGAATTAAATGAAATTGTAGAACAAGCACGAGAAGATGCCTTAACAAGTAAGGTTCAATTAGCTCGTTTTCAAAAACAACATCAACATTACTTAGACAAACATGAATTACAAATTCAAACCCTTAACAGGTACTTTATTTAATAATTATTCATATTAACACTGATCCTAATCCTAATCTACTTTATTAGAGAAAATGAGTTATTAAGACAACAATTAAGGAAATATGTGACTGCTGTTCAAATGCTTAAAAAAGATTCAGATGCTAATACAATTACAGAAGATTCTTCCTTGGATTATCACAGAGAATCACAAGAATATCAAAATAAATTAGTGCAAGTAGCTGAAATGCATGCTGAATTGATGGAATTCAATGCACGATTAACAATGCAATTGACCAATAAGTAATTCATTTAATTATTTTACTTTAAGAACAAATGATATTGACAATAATGAAAATGAAAATAATTTGTATTAATTTTAAGAGAGAGGTTAATAAAAATGCTTCAAGTTGAGTTAGAATGTCTGCGAGGCCCAATAAGTGAAGAAGACGTTCCATCCGACGCACCTTGCCTAATTCACATATGGATTCCATCTGCTTTTCTTACAGGCCAACCTTCAGACATACACCATGTTTATCAAGTGAGAGACAAATGGCATAATTCTATTTAAATTTATTTTTAAAATTTATTGACAAAACCAATATATTTTTATTTCAACATGAAAGTTTTTTCCTTAAATATTTTAGATATATGTTCGAATAAGGGAAACTGAATGGAATATTTATAGGAGATATGCACAATTTCATTCTCTTTACAAGGAATTGAAAAAACATGACGGAATTGTTACAACCTTTGAATTTCCACCTAAAAAAACTATTGGAAATAAGGTAATTTAGATATATATTATTGCATTACTTAAAAACTTATCTGTAAACAATAACAATGTTTATTAATAGGATGCAAAGTTTGTTGAAGAGCGGAGGCAAAAACTCCAACAATGGTTGAGAAGAATTGTTAATAGACTTTCCCACTGTTCACCAGTATTTTCATCTCGACCAAGTAAACAAACTCTTATATCTTTAATGCCATTTTTTGGGTAAGAATATCAAATAAAAAATTTTATTTTATTTTTCCAATTATTGAAAATTTTCAAAACCTGTATATATTTTATAGTGACACATCAACTTGTGAAGAAAATAAAAGAAATAACTCTGCCAGAAATACATACTCATCATCTCCTCAGTACATGGGTTTATGAATGATGTATATTTTCAATCAAATTGTAAATATAAATAATAGCAATTACAATGTTGACGATTGTGTAAATACGTTTCTATAAATGTTACAATTAAGGACATAGAAATAAAAGGTACAGGTAAATTCTTTTTTTAATAAACTAATATTTAACTTTCCAATAAGTACTTAACAAACTGCAATTTTATGTTTCAAGTGAAATCATGACAGCTTTGTTTTTTCTTGAAGAGGATAACAAGATTTTTTGATTGCTGAAGCAATATTAAATATAACTTTATTTTAAAAGATACTTAATATTTAGTAATGTAACGATTTAGAAAAAAAAAACTATTAAAAGCTGGACTTTAATACAACTTCCTTTTTTTTATTAATTTTTAAATATTAGGAAGTAATAAAACTAATAGATTTATTTTAAAATTTTATTTATTTAAGGCGACTTGACAGTAATATAAAAAGGTACACTTTTGTTTCATTTATACTTATGATAAAAGTAAAAAAAAAGTGCTTCATAGATTCTATTGTAGCAAATACATACACTATTATGTTATCTTCATAAAAAATAATACAACTGATTATGGAGAAACAGCCGTTCATCATTGAAATACATGATATAAGAGTGTAACTACAATGTGAAGTAAAATGTGTAAGGCGCAATGAGATCGATCATTACAGTAAAATTAAGGTCGTTTGTTTGTATACATACACACATTCCCTCACAAGTCAGAAATTGTCATTAATTGGGAGTTCACGCAATAGCAAGTATTTTATTTGCTTATTTATTCAATTCTTAAAAAGTTTGATTCCTTTAGCAACTATCGTACAATGAAAGAGAAAAATATTGTTGCTTATACACTTTTAAATGAAATCCTGCATAAAACGTTCACCTAAGAGTTCCTATTTTATTTTACCAGATTATTTAGGCCTCCAATATGGCTATATTAATTAAGCTTCATTTCTTGAAAAAGCATTTTTCATTTAGATCTAGTTTATGCCAAATGATTTAACTAAAAAATCTCAGCAGTTCAAAATAAGATATTTTTCTCTTATACTTAATCAAATTTAAAGAAAAAAAAATAGAGAAAATTTAAAGTTTTAATATTAATATTACATTATATTTTTATAATTGACAATAATTATCGTTTTTTTTTATTCTGAAACCTGCTCAGATTCTCTTTATTTTTATTTAAAGATATGTCATGAGTATACGAAAATTATGAACGCACTGTTCACTCAATGATTGACAGCAGCTAAATCTAAGTTAATAGTATTTAAATGAATGATAACTGCACTGAAAAATTTTATTTCTTTTCATCCAGTCAAAATAATTGTTTAGCATTTTTTTGTTCTTAAT
The DNA here is from genome assembly GCA_900480045.1 of Eurytoma adleriae. NCBI lineage: Eukaryota > Metazoa > Arthropoda > Insecta > Hymenoptera > Eurytomidae > Eurytoma > Eurytoma adleriae. The sequence continues at coordinate 15,621 of UXGC01001481.1, read as the reverse complement.
TCGTAATTCTTGTCATTGATTGCTAATTTCAACAAAACCTATCAATAGTAATGCAACTATAATATTACATGAAGGCTTTGATGGATATCATGCTAAAAAAAAATCAATAGATGGTTAAAAATTCTGTTATTTCAGTATAAGTCTAAAATTAATCTTTACTTCAGTTTTCAATAAAAAATTTCTTGAATTACAGCCTGCCAATATAAAAAGTTGTACAAATCAAATATTTCTAAGTTTTTTCTAAAATAATGCACAGAAATAAAGAATTATTTAATTATAATAATATATTTTCCGGCATGATTACATAAACCTTCATACATTATGTAATTTTATATCAAACAATTTTTCTTTTACTGTAAATTGAAATAAATTTTGAACGTTAATTTGAAAAAAAAACTATAAAGCAATGCTAGATGCAAATGTTTAAATCTAGGCAAGTCAATTGCTAAATTCAATAAAATTCCATTAAAAAGTAAATTTCTTTAATAAAATTGAAAAACAATTAAAACACAAACATTTTAAAAATTTTTTTAAAATGTTCTTTTGGGAAAAATCAATTGCATGGTTTCTTATTGCAGTTTTTTCATATTAATTTTAACCATTCGGAAATTAATTTGAAAAGATAAAAAATGGAAAATTAATAGGATATTTTTATTAATTGAAAAATAAATATTAATTATTAGTTGTTAATGTGAGATTTTTTATTTTAAAAAATTTGTATTTGTGTTAAAACAAAAATGAAAAAAGAATTAAGAATACATGTATAAAATTAATATTTGCAGTGCTAAATGAAATAATGCGTTTTCAAGTTTAAAAATAAAAAACCTCACTTTTGAAATGCATTTCCATCTGAATTTTACTAATTTGGCATTTATCCGTTAAAACTGGTGTGCATCCTTAAGAACACCATTGCACACATTGGAAATACACTCATGCGCAAATAGTGCTACGCAGCAGCAATTGTTCAAAACAGTCTCTTCATTCTTTTGTATTACACAACCTTTTCATATTTAATTTTCGTTTTAATTTTCATTAGTTTCATATGTAAAGCAACTTTCTGTACCCTTAGGTCTATGCTTTACTCTTTTTATCAACTTGTTAGAAATATTGTCAAGTCCAGCAATTGCAAGCCTTTACATTTCAGATCAAATAATTTTAGCTTTAAATTTTAATTTATGATACGCATTCATTCTTTCACTAAGATTATAATCTTTATCATTTGTACATATTCAGACTGTAATTCTAACTTAGTAAATGCTAAAACTTTGACCTTTGCATTTAGATTTATGGTTTTTTAATTGAGGCAAGCTGGTACTCAAATTTTATTTACCACAAGCACCTTATAATCGAAATGTACTTTTAAACAGCTTTTTTTTCTCTTTCATTTTCACTTTCTCTAATTCTCTAAAGTTACTACCCTATTTTCTTTTCCTCTTTTCATAATTTTCCAAAAATTGATCACTTATCACTTTACCTTTCACTCTGTTTTCTTTTATCATTGTCTTCATTTTTAATTTCTAACATTTTACTTATATAAATTTGTATGATTAGCAGCCAATAGTAAAGAAAAATATATTAAAATATGTGTAAATTTCTTGATTGTTGGGTTATATATAAATATATATAAAAAAAAAGCAAAATTTGTGAAAATATAAAATAGAATATTTTAAATTTAAAAAATATTTAAATGTAAACACATTTTTTAAATTTTATATATGGTTACTATAAGCTGAACCATTCTTATAAAGCTTGCTGACAACAATATGAATGAGTGCATTATGTACATACCTATGCATACATACTTCTTTTTATTTCATCTTTTTGAATTCAATCTTCCAACTTTTAAATTTAATACTTTTGTTGTTATTAATTATTATTCGAAATTTTACTCTTGCATAGAAAATTAAAGTTGTTCAGGACACTTTTAGCACTAAATTTAGAATACACATAATTTCATTAGTCTTATTCATGTAGAACACAATATTTATTCCTAAACGTTGTTTTTTAATTATCACAAATTATTGTTCCTCGTAATTACGATTGATGCTGTCTTTTCTTTTTTTTACACTTTTTGGACATTTAATAAATTTCAAGGTCTATTTAAATACTTTGCACATTTAAGATGGGTATTTTTGCGCTTTTTTGTCGATGCAATTGAAAATTGGAAATTATACAACTGCTTTGCTCAAAGTGAAATACTTGAGTCACACTGGGAATCAATCAGCTACTTTTTCGGTAACTTTGTGTTGCCCATCTAGGTAGTCTAGTTGAATTTTTAAAAATGTATAATAGTTTTTGTAAAATATTCACTTTTTAACCAGTGTTGATTAAAGAGAGATATATATATGTATGTGTATATACATATATATATATACATATCTGTGTTGCGTGTCGGGCGCGCGCGCGCGCGCTTGTGTGTGTGTGTGGGAAGGGTGAGTGTGTGTATGAGTTTTGCATGCGCACGCGCGCGTGCTCGTGTATGCATAGATGTATATCATATTTATACCAGTCAGGTTCATGCATTTTTTGCTTTTAAAAGCAAGCAAAGACTATGGATTTGGAGGTGGTGTTGTTGGTGTTGTATGCGAAGAAGGCATTGCACTGGCTGCAACTGGTGGACTAACCTGTTGTTGCACAGTAAGAAACGCAGAGCCTAAACTTGGTTTTAATTGGAATGTTACACAAGGCTTTGAACAGTAATCAAGTTTGCTCAAATCTGCCATTGGCCGCCTGTCAATTGATCAAAAATAATATATGAAGTCTAATATAAAATTAATTAAAAAAGTTTTAAAAATATAAATGAATTTTTTATTGATTTAATAAAAATTTATTTAAAAAAAAATAAATGACTTACCTAACATCTTCAACAAATTTTGTATTGACTTTTTCACAGCCATCTGGTGGTTCTCTAGCAAGAAACCTGTTAATATGAGGAGATGTGCCTAAACGTCCTTCTCTTTCCTGATCTGGCGTTGAGCCACGGCTTCCACCTACAAATATAAAAGGTCAAATTTTTTTACTATAAATACTTAACAAATGTTATTTTGTACAAAATCGTGCATAAATTATTGCGTTTATAATATAAAAATACTTTGCGTATGTGTGTGTATATTATATATAGCACTGACTTATATAAGGTAAAAAAATATTTAAAATTATATATTTAACATGCTGAATAATAACGACTACTGGCCCATGTACAACTAAAAATGAGTTTGCCTAAATTGTCTAATTAACTTTGTCTGCAAAAAAATATTTAAATTGAACTTGAAAATATCAGCTACAAAAAAAAAAGAATAAGTGACACTAACAATACATTAAATTAGGTAGAATATACATCCATTAAAAATAAAGATAAGAGAAGCTGTTAAGTAAATTTTAAAACATTTTTTTTCTTTATAAAAGCCAACCTTGTAGCAGGTCACTAGATGGACGGGATACATCCATTGAACCTGGTATTAGAGGTGAATCTGAATTCCTAGATGGAGGGCCTGTTCCATTACAGGCATTCACAATAATTAAATGTTATTATATTACCAATGTATTTTATTAGTATATTAAATGAAATTAATTTGATTTGTTTATTTTTGTTAATTTTTTTTTTGTGATTTGTAAATAAAGCTAAAAGATTTACCTGAAGAATAAGAACTGGAGGGAAGATCAGTAGCTGGTGTTTGTGTGTTGACACTGTTAACGCTGCGATTAGCTCTAAAAAGATCAGCCAATGGTGCCCGGTGACCTTCAGGTGTTATTTGATCACGAAACTTTGCATACTAGAATTAGAACAAAATAAAATTGTTATTTTAAAAGAAAAAGAAAAATTTTAAATAAAATTTACAAACTTTATCTTCTATTTGATGATCTGGATCATTAGTGTTATTTGTCGATTTCAGAACTAATCCTTCAATTTCTTGATTTAGTCCTTCAATAGAGGATCGCATGGGTGGCCTCATAGGCTTTACTGGTATATTCATAGGACTTGCTTTTGTGCTCAAACTGAATTGATTATCTATAAAAATACAAAAGTTTATTTAGAATAAGAAAAAATAAACATTAGTAGACTGGAATAAAATAATTTACTGGAAATACTAACGAATAGATGTTTGAGAAGCAATACTGGGAAGAAGCACAGAGTGATCTCCTGGAAGCGCTGGTGGTGGGCCACCTGGCATGATGAGACCAAAAGCAGCAGTTCTTTCCCTACTACTAGTTCCTTCTTTGTTTGTTCGTTGTAACCTAGAAAGGAAAAATGAAGAAATAAGAAAAGGAAAAGAGGAAGGAAAAAGAATGAAACATACCGATGCCTGAAGTATTTCTCTAACTTTTCGTCGGTGATAGTTTGTTCAGTTGGATGGCGGCTGTGAGATTTGCGAGGCTCATTGGACCATTCGTCAGTCTAAAAAGAAGATTGAGATTGAAAAGAGTTAAAGGATCAATGGAAATGTGGGCCTGAGCAAGGAGCTTCCTCACCTGAGTAGCCTTATCGACCAGGAGACTGGTGTGTATGTAGTGAGAATCACGCGGCCACTGTCCTTTGAGATAAATGGTATCGAGCGAGGCAGTTCTGCGAATACTCTGGCTCCCACTGAGACTGTCACTGCAGCGAGCACTCAGAGTTTTTGATTTAGCTGCAAAGTAACCTGAAGAAAAAAGAAGGAGAAGGAATAAGAAGGAGGAAAGATTTGTAAATAAGGAGGAGAAGATGGATACCTTTGTAGGATAGCGAGCCGGGGCTGCGCTGGCCCGAGCTCGACGTCTCGGGCGAGATGCGAGCCCGCCAGCCGCCCGCGTTTGTCGGCGAGACGGTCGGACTGCTGCTGTTGCTCTTTCTCAGGCCAGTGCCGCCGCTCGTCGGCGCCTGCTGCCTGCTCTGGCGCAACAGTGAGCTGACAGGCAAGGTCGCTCGCATCGGGCCTTGCTTCGCCGTGGAGCACGGCGAAGACTTGCGCATTCTCTGCGACGAGGCCGACATGGCGTCCGGAGTGTCCGGAGGCGTCCGCCGGTGCGGGGGCGTCGAGGGCGTCGAAGCGTCGCTGGTGCACCGCCGCGAGAGGCAAGGCGCGGTCGGCGCCGCTAGGGCTGCCTAGCCAGTCTAGACTCCGTAGCACAGACAGCACAGACTCCGGAGTCGCTCACTCGCTTGGGACGCTCGCAGTGTCGCAGTCCTCAGAGTCGCGACTCGCGCCGCACTGGTTGCTGCTGCTGCTTGCTCGCTCACTGGCTCGAGTGGCTGCAGACGCTGACCGCCGGAGCGCCGGAGCGCCCCTCGCTCTCCTCGCTCGCGTACAGCTCGCTCATGCCGAGTACAACTGCCACTTGCCAGTGCAACTGCCTGCGGTTAGCGGTAGTGCTCGACTCGGGAGCGACGGGCACTACGCGAGAGCCGCGAGAGCCGCGAGAGCCGCGAGAGCCGCGAATGCGCGCTGCAGCCATAGTTGATAGTAGCCATGTAGGCGTCACGTGACCCTCGCCTACTCCGCGCGTACTCCAAGCGTACTCGCAGCTCCCCTATGTCTCTCTTCTTCTATCCTAGTCTCGTCAAGTCAAGTCCGCACTTACCTGCCGACTGCACCCTACGCTTTCCATTCACCAATATCTTACATTCTTATGTGGCAGCCAACATCGATTCATTCATCCTGCTCGCTGTCTTCACGCTTTCATCCTTTTTTCTCCAATTATTCCCTTCTCCCACTTCACTACTTATTTCTAATATACCTTTCCAAATTTCCCGCCAACTATTTTCAAGCTGCAATATGCTGACATGACTTGTTACTTCAAATTTTTCTAGAAGCTGCACGCTTTTTTACAATATCTCAATTGCTTCAAACGTTATTCATCACCCCTTTCAGATCTAAATTTTTCTCCTTAATCTTTGGATAAATCTAAAACCGACTTTCAAAGTATCCTTACTCCCCCCTGCTTATTACTTTACTCTTTACTTTACAAATGTCGATACATACTTTTTAGCTGCATTTAAGTTATAATAAAATATTTAATAAACAAAATTTCTTATTCACCAAGTTTTTTTAAAGACACTCAACTCTTTAACCATTATTATCAAGTAGAACAACAACATTTTTTTATTAAGGAACTTTATTTTTCATTGCAAATTAAATAACAATCATTTGTACAAGTTGCAGTTTCACTTACAATGGATGACATTATACAATAATTGTTTATTTACAGTCAAATTACAATTGCATATTTATATTGACTAGAAAAAATGTTTTAAATACGCAGATATCGGGAAATAAAAAAAATCATCTTTCTTAAATTTAAAATCAAAATTATTTATACTGAATCGATTTGTATAACACATTTTAAAATGAATTACACACATCCTGAGAATTTAGCATAATTTTTCATTTTGTCGTGCCAAAAAATTTGTCATGACAGTGTATGTGTGAAAAGTATAAAATAAGTAAAGCAAATTATACCACCTTACTTCTAAATTGACTTCCAAATTTTAGCTACGGTACTGTATACATAAGAACGATCAAGTTTCCTATTCTAATAATTTATTTCTAGTAAATGCATCAGCAAATTTTCCATTTGTTTCCTCAGTGCAGAATTCATTAATGAAAATGAGTTGGACAATCAAATTTAGAAATCGGATAACAAATAAATATTTAGAAAATGTAAACTGCACAACAATTGAACAATTGAAAAACAATTTTTATTGTTAATGATATTTTTTAATTTCAAGTGTATGTCAAAAATACAATACAAAAAAAAATTCAAAAGAACCAATTAAATTTAAGTAGCACTCCGCCATAACTAAGTTAATTTGGGTTGATTTTTCATAAATTAAACCATTCTGCACAATTCATTCATAGATTAAATTGACAGGATGGCTATAAAACATTTTCTACTTGCTTTTTATTATTAATTAAATGAGATTAACATATCATTTTATGAAAAAGACACTACTCTCTTTCTTAAGACACTTGTAAGACTTCCTCTTACAATTTAAAAATTTAATATTATTTTCTTTTTTGTTAATTTTTGCTAGTTTTTGCTAGTTAGACTAGTACATTTCATATGCAATATATAAAAAAGGTAAAAAATTTGACCTTAATAAATGGCATAGCTAATTATCCTACAATCCTATCTTAAGCAAAGATACATTTTGACATCAGCCATTTTTACATTAAAAATTAGTTTACAATAATACTGAAAAAAAACTATTTACAGTAATTATAGACCATGTAAAGCTATAAAAATTTCGCTATATTACAAGACAATTCTTAAATATTTAATTCTCAAAAATTTATATTAATAAAAAAATGCAAAAAATTATTAATTAATTTTATCAATCAATTTAGTGTTTAGTTTTTTAAACAACCACACATTCACCAGTATCTGTATTTTTTAATACAATCATTACCAAGGTCCACTACTATAAGATGTTTATTGGGCAGAACTGCAATTCCTGATGGTCGACGTAATTTAGAGTTGTGAGAATCAATCTCGGATAAAAGTGTTCCACTACCAAATTTTAATATTTGAATTACTGTACGACTCTTTTCAGTATAAGAAGCCAATACTCTGCCTTCACTATCAATAGCAATTCCACCATACCGACCCTTACCTAGTTAAAAGAAATATTAAATTGATATTTTTATTTTGCAAAAGAGTCTATTATTATCATTTACCTTTCCCTTCAATCATAATTTCTTCTGCAAAATCACCTTTTGCAGAAAATATATGAATATGTGAGCCAGCAACTAAGATTTCACTAGCAGGCCCAACAGCAACCGAAATTATTAATTTAAATATATTCTTTTTTCCTACCTATTAATTAAAAATAATGATATTTACTTAATTTACTGCAGTAAATCAATATACAAAGAGCTGTAAGGCATTAAATGTATAATCTAAAGATAGTACACATATATGTATATAATCTACGTTTGGAGGTTTGATTCTCCCTTACAGTTATACAAATATTAGCAGAATTTACTGTAATAATTAAAAATTACTGATATAAATTAAGATTTTGAATCTTTTACCTGAAAAAGAAGTTTTCCATCGCAATCAAATACAAATACACAACACTGCCCATTATCAGCAACTAGAATATGGCCATAACTCCTGTCTACAGCTACATCTATCGGCTCCTGCAGTAAAAAAAAAATAACAACCATGCAATAATTAATTTATTAAAACAAAAAGTTTAAACATTGCATTAAATTGAATTTTTCTAATAATTATTGCTTCCTTTCTAAGCAAGCTTTATAACAGTCGATTTTTATTCTTTTGTAAAAAGATTCTAGAAATATTTTTTCAACTATTTTTGATAAAAAATTGTGTTTTTTAGAAAATGTCCGTTAAGAGATACGCTTGTACGTATATGTGCGTATTCGCTTAGATCACAGCTTCTACTTCGTGGATTTTAATCTATAATAGCTTTTTGTTTGTTTTTGTTTTTGTTTTTGTTTTTGTTTTTGTACGAGATGCCGACCAAAATCCTTTTTTTTTTTTTTAAATCAGTTTTTCGATTACGGTTTTTTTTATTATTTCCCAATAATTTCTTTAAAATATCTTAATAGATTTATATTAAAATATCTTAATAGATTTATATTTAAAATATCTATTTTTTTTAAATTCATATTATCTGTTTTATCGTGTTTTAATTTTTCAGATAGCTTTCGTCCTTTTTTTGTTATACGCATTGAAAATTTTTTTAATCAACGAGACGTCGAAATATATTGAAAAAATTCATTCAGACCTATAAGAACTATAAATCATATCAATTTTAAATCATTTTATAAAGCAAATCTTAAGAAGAATGTATCCATTCCCGCCCGGCGGCATTTTGGACACGTGCAACAAGAAAGTTGAAATTTTGGATTTATAGTTAGTTATTAGCTTTTATTAATAGTTTTTAATAAAAAACCGAACATTTTTTATGAAAAAACGAAAAGAAAATGATTAAAAATAATCATTACTGACAAATTGTAAGTATTGTAAATATTAATAGCTTGTTTTAACAATAAAAAATATCGTTTTGATTGATAATATTTCGCGTATTTCTTTTTTAGTTTTTATATCTGTAGTTTAATTTTTTGTAAATGGGTGTGTGCCCGTAAATTTATTTTACTTTATTTTATTTTATTTTATTTTAAAAGTTTACGGGCAAATACCCAATTAGAAAAATATTTAACAAAAGTACCGCAGGCGCAAGGCGGAGAGCACTAGTAGAAATTAAGTAACAATTCTCTTAATAACTTTTTGCACGCAAAACTAGAGTTAAATTCAGTGGTATTCAGGTCCAGCACGTTCCAATTTCTACGCAACCTAAAGAAGGTAAAGTTGTGAGAACAGTTTTCTTCCCGAAGAGCTCGAGCCGCTCTTAGGCTCGAGCTTATTTATAAAATAAAATAAAATAATCAAAAAGCTAATAAGAACTATTATTAGAAATCCGAATTGTCCATATTAAAATTTTTGATTCCAAGTTATTAGATTTTATTAGCTTTTTATAGATAAGTTTATTTCCAGCTGGGATTCTAAAATAAATTATTTAAATTTTAAGAAGACTAAAAAATAAATATATCTTCATAATAATTGTACTATATTATTGTTCTTTGTTATATTTCTACAGCATTTTCTTGCAGCGTTGCAGCGGTTTATTCGAGATTCTCTTTAGAATTTGATTGAAAATCATATTAATCACACATATTAATGTTTGATCTTTGTCCTAGCATATGAATTTGGTTCTGTCTGGAGAGGCAGGTTCGAGATATAATAGTTCTTTTTTGCCTAGCGAGGGCAACGTATATCACTTTCTCCCTCGCTAGACAAAAAAGAGCATATGGACCACGGGAATAGGTAAAGAACGCTTCAGATCGCACGCTTGATCGCGGTCAATTATTAAGTGCGATCTGAGACTTCTTTATTTTTACTTCCTTGGCGCATAATCTACTATTATAAATAGGCGATTATTCCCGTTATTCCCGCGGGTCAAGTTTGCTTGCTTTGCTGCAACCGTCTATTACTCCTAAGGTGCATATAACAGTTTCTAAAGTTTCATCCAAATCCGTGATCCGGAGTTGAGACCCTCTCCTGGTAAGAATGTGATTTTAAGTACTGACTTTCATCTATATGATGTATGTCCAGTTTATCCTTATGTATGTTTTCACCCTAATCATCAATAAAATAAACTTTATTGTTAATTAAGAAAGAAGATTTTAAAAAATTTTATCAGATCTCCAAAGTTTTAAACGTGAGTGGCTTATTGAAATGTGGATTTACCTCGAAAGCTTTTATGTAATACAAATTGATCAATGCAATAAATAAACACAATTTTATAGTAAACACATGTAGTTTCTAACTGTAGGAGAGTGCAAGGGTTCTGGATCGCGGATTTTGTTGAAACTTTGAAAATGGTATTATTTTGATAAAATATGGAGAATATTAAATATAAGCGTTACAAATTACATAAAAACGAATATAAAAAGGTAAAAGGTGTGTATGTATAATATACATTATCACGTATACATATTTAATTTACATAACTTTTAAAGCAATAGAGATTTTTTATCGCAAAAACTCTAAAATTATAGGTTTTTTTCTCTAATTATGTTTGCTTTTTTATAGAATCTCAGCTATCATCAAATAACGAAATACAACGTTTTAAAGAAAAGTAACTTTAGTTACCTATTGTGTCAAAAATTTTGAACGTTATTCCCTAACATTTTGGTTTTCTCCATATTTTGTCATAACAAAACCATTCTCAAAGTTTCAACAAAATTTATGATCCAGAACCCTTGCACTCTCCTAATAAGTTTAGGTTTAGTTTAGAATTTAAATAAATTATAACTTTTAATCCTTTAACGTCTGTAATTTTGCAAGGATTTTGCAAGTATTGTTAAATAAATAAATAAACAAACATCAAGTCATAAAAATTCATTTGTTAATGTAATTTTTTATTTCACTTACTTGAAAAGCATTGTGAGAAAACGAATGAATAGTGTTACCATGTGTATTCATTTCTGTTATTGTTTTAGTTCTCCAATTAACAATGACAAGACCTTGCTCAGATACTGCAATACCTGTGCAACTTTGACCTTCTAAACCTTCATTGATAATGTGCCTCTGAAATTCTAAATCTTCATCAAGTACCTAAAATATTAAAAATTTGCATTAGATATCTTTTTTATTCAGAAATACTCTTACTACAATGTTGTATTTAATAAATTACTTTAATTCGAGAATTTCCAGTATCTAGAATATAAACCATTCCATTGTCATCAATTGCCACAGCTACTGGTTGATTAAATTCATCTTTACCAGAACCTCTGTGGCCATATATTTTTGTTGGTTCATTATGTTCAGTCACATCAAAGAATAGTGGATAATCTTTAATAGGTCTTTCAAAAACTGATATCCTTAAAGCATAACGACCTGGCATTATTGGTCTAAATGAAATTTCATATAATCCAATTCCAAGATCTTTGATATTTGTTTCGATGAAAGAACTATGACCTTGTAATTGGTTACTGTCAGTCAAACTTAATTCTGCTGTAATAGGATCTCCTCCTGCGCTTCTAGGATGTCCATGATAATCAACAGTTTCTACCAAAACTACTGTTTGTAACTTAACTATGGCTGTATCTTTTAGTTTAGCTCGACATAAGCCTTAAAAAAATATATTTATTATTTAAAATAATTTTAAGTATATATCGTAACTTTTTACAAGGACTAACACATCTCACAAAAGACCTATTTTAATTCGTTATTTTTAAAGCTCCAGAGCAAAGTAAACTCTTCCAGAATCTGATAAACTTGGGATGGCATACCAATGATACCTTGAATTTTTCAGGTCCTAGTCAAATTTATTTCACTCTACTGTAATGATGTGTAATAACATGTTCAATTTTTGTAAAATTTACCTGGTAGAGTTGTACTAGACCTCACCCTTCCAAATGCACAAAGGGCTTGTTCTACATTAACAAGAGCATCATTATGATTGAATTCAGAAATGATGAAGGCATTTTCTCTGGGTTCATTCAATGCAACTGCAGCATCTAATTGGTCAGATAAGCTACTGATTCGTTGAGTGATATTTCGAACTTCAACCTTAAAAATTAAAGACTCATTAATAGATGATTAATAGTAAAAATTATGATTCAAGGTAATAAAGAGAATAATTGTGTTGGTGAGTTCACTGTCAAAATAAGTAAAGTAAAGAGAGGGCAGTGTTCACCCACAGAAATGAACAATTTTACCATTGAGCGTATAGTACATTTATTAATTCAAATATGTTGAATTTATTAAATTAGAAGGTGATACTAATTGAGAAAATCAAAAAGTTTTTTAATTTGCATAAAATAGGTAAAAGGTGTAAAAATTATTTTCATTTTGCTGTTCAAAATAAATTATTTTAAATGCTAAAAAATGCTAATACTTGATATTGTAATCCTTCACATTCCCGTTCAACCTTATTTTTTTCTGCTTCAATAAGAGCATGCTGTTCTTCAAGAACATGCCTTTTATCTCTTGCTGCTGCACTAACAGCAGCATACAACTCAGCTTTCCGTTTCTCTACTTTAGCTATCAGATTGTCAAATTCATGATTAACTGCTTCCAAACATTTTTGTTTAGCTGTATCCAACCTCTGAAGTTCTGTACTTACAGAATCTTGTGCTTGGGTTAACTAAAATTCAAATAATGTATATTTTACATGTTTTTTTATTAATAGTAAAATTCAAATTATAATTTAAAAAAATGTTACTTTTGATATACATTCGTTTGCTTTATATAGCAAAATCTCAGACATACGTTTGATAGCTATACTGAATGGTATGATAGTATGTTCATTACATCCTGGAGATGTACCAGCATGACTACCTCCAGTGCATACTGTACAAAATACTGTATCACATGTTTCGCAAAATAATAATTCTTGATTTATGTGTACAGAACATTTTGGAATAACCTAGGATTAAATTTTAAATAAAATGCCAACATTATTAAAAAATAAAAAAATAAAGAGAATGTTTATAAGTAATGAACCTCTCTTCTTTGTCTGGACATTAAATCTAATAACTGATTAACAAGAAAACTAGGAGGCAATGCAGGAACACCACCCCGTGGTATTGTAATTAATTCTCTACAGATAGGACATCGAAATGCTCCAGCCTCTCTTGTCTGTGAAGCTGCTATCCTTGTCAGACAATGTAAACAAACCTAAAGAATATAAATAAAAGAAAGTATGTACATTGTGGATAATTGAACATGATGTGTTTCTACTAACCGTATGAGAGCATGGTAGTAATTTTGGGGTATGTTCACTGCCATCATATACACACAAACAAGTGCCACAGGTTAAAAAGCTTTCATTGAAATCTTCATAATTTATGCTCACTGTTTCCACAAGCATTGAGCTCATACTGACCATCCTCTCCCCTAATCGAGTCCTACAGAACAAATAAATTTAATATTAATTTAAATACAAAACTAAGCATAAAGAAAAACAATATATAATGTTTAAAATTATTAAATTTTATTTAAAAGTTAAATAATTAATACAAGAAAAGATGTTTCAATGAAAAATAAAAACTAAACAGTTAATAGATAAAGTAGAGAAGAAAAACAGTAAGAGGTAAATAGAAATAGCTAGAAAAATGTAAGAATAAATAGAAAACAGGAAGCGTGGTGAAAATGCTAAAAAACTTACTGTATGGCTAAGCGCAGTGCCTCCATGACATAAAATCTCAGCAAGTGAGAGAGTGAATGAAGAGATTCAGAAAAGCAGAACTCAGAAGGAATGTAAGAAACATGAAAACTCAAGGGGAAGAGGAAGAAAGGGAAAGGTAAGCATAAAAGGAGATTTAAAGTCAATTATTAAAAAGGTAAACAGTAAGTCGAGAGGTATAACGTATAACGTATAAGCATAAATATGAGAGGAAAAGATGCGAGTAGGTAAAAGAAGATTCGGTTTGAAAGAAAATGCAGATCAAGATAGAACATAACCGATCCTATTTTTAAATTTATCATACGATAATAAATAAAAACATAAAAAGATAAAAGCATAAAAACGCTAAACTACGAATAAGATAAAACGAATTTAAATAATTAGGGGCTGCGCGAAACTGGTTAACTATCACGCGTTACAACACTGGATAAAAGTTTTGTCCTGGCTCTTGGCAGTGTTGGCGCTGCCTGGCGCGCTGTCTAGCGCGAACCCCGCGGACGCACGCACAGCGCAGCGGCCTGTACCGAGTGTACGACTGGTTGACTGCACAATGGCATGCTCGACTCTAGGAGTCTCACTTCTCAGTAATGACTAATACCAGCAAGGGGGCCATCGGTCAGCGATCCTCTCCCCCCCCCCCTCACTCGCTCTCTCACTCTCTCTCTCTCGAGCGGAACAGCTATACCTTATACAAGACTATTACAAGTTACAAATGTACAATACAATTCTACAATATAACGCGTTCCGTTGTTCTGCATAGATACAGCCATCGAATTGCAGTTATAGATACAAATATAGTCGCTCTCCTCTTCATCCTAAGGCGAAATGCAAATAAGTCAGGTAATGATACAAAGATACAAAGGAAACGTTACAAAATGCATATAACGTGTAAGCTATAAGCTATAACGCTCGCTCATTCATTGCAAGCAATAACTAGAACCAATGTAGACGTGTAGTGCACGTGTAGGGCTCGTGTAGTACATATAGTGTAGCTATTTCTTAAATAGGGCGATGATCGTGAATTAGATGTTTCTTGAATCTTTATCCTGTTGCGCACAGTAATGGGTTTTCATGTTCCTATATGTTCTGTTTGAGAAAAAATGGATAAAGTCAAATAAATGAACTTAACGACCTTCCAAAATTGAATTACTGCTGAATAGAGGAAAGTCGGAAAATTATCTCTATTCAACTAATATTATTGGAGCTGAACAATACTGAAACATCAAAAACCTGGGTTATTTTATTTTTACGACTATTTTGTACACTGCGCTGCACTGGGGTGTTATTCTGTAAGTGAAAGATTGATACATTTATATGAGGAGCCAATCGTATTGACTCTTTAGGCCCCACAACCAATCAAAATGGTTCCTCATATGCCCGTATCATGCATCATCTTAGAGAATAGACCCCCTGGAATCGGTAATGTCCGTAACGTTAGTCTTATCTCATCGACCAATGATGATACTTAGCTGTTACTCGAGAACCAAATAACCAATCTGAAAAATTTGACAAATGGAACGATCGGAACAGATATTAGCGATTCAAGTGCCGTGGAGTGTATGTAGGTACATACCTGCCAAGAGTTACTTGTAGGATCACATACATACATATATACAACTCATGGTTATAAGAAATCTGTCTTACCGGCATCGACATTTAAGGGGATGTGAAAATTTCCCATAGGGATCTGTATTACCGACATAAACATTTTATTTATTATTTAAAAATCATAACCATTTTTCAAAATTACCCTTAACGGGATGTCAAACTCTCCCATAGGGATCTGCATCATCGGCATAAGCATTTCATTTGTTATTTAAAAAAAAAAATCATTTTTCGAAACTCAGCCTTTGACATCTGCATTATCAGCACAAGCATTTTTCATTTTTCGAAATTGGGCCGACGTACTGCCCTCCGCAATT
>UXGC01001480.1:0-22403 GCA_900480045.1 Eurytoma adleriae | reverse complement strand
TTAAGGGGATGTTTATCAAGGCTTTTTCAATGGTTTTACCGTTTTTTAAAAATTTCTATCATTCCGGAGGGAAGTTAGAAATAAATCCTTTTTTGCAAGAATCTCGCGAAATGTGCTTTTCTTCGCGGGAAACTCGCGAAACGTGCTTTTCTTCGCGGGGAATTTGAAATGTGCTTTTCTTCGTTAGGAGCGACGATTTATAGGTATTTTTTAGTTTTTCAGTCTCACGTTTATTAAGATTAATGTTTAATGTTTTTGAATCATGTTTGCTGTGCAAAGAAAAAGCTCGCGAAATGTAAGTTTTTTTACTGGAATCTCGTGAAATGTGCTTTTCTTCGCGGGGAGTGATGATGCAGCGCAATTTCTTCATGTCACCACGGTGCAGTGTATCTATAAATGTGTAAAATTGTGACCTCACGTGAATTTTCTAAGCGCTTTATCTTTGTTAATTGAATAAAAGTAAAATTGTACGTCGATTGTTCTTTAATATTTTATTATCGGACGGATGTAGTAATGGAATTTGATATTTTTCATTCAGGATATCTCAATTGAACTGTGTGGATGTATTTACTTTGAGTGATTTGGTTTATAATTTATCGATTTTTTAAAAATGCCTCATTGGAAATAAATTGAGGTGAAATTTCAACATTGCTTCGAACGTGTGATTTCAGAAATAGGAAACGTTTAATTTAGTTCGAAAAATGTATAAATTTTGTTGACAAAACCAGCTGCTTATGCCAAGAAAAAACGGAGAAAATATGTGAAATAAAGTGTTGATTCTGTAATACACATTTTCAAAAATGTTCATTCAGTTTTATAGGAAAAAGAAATTAGATTACCGCGCAATAAACTGTTTGGTTCGAAAGCGTAAATGTCGGTGGTTGAATTTTTTGCTGCTGCTTCATAAGGGAAAATTGATTTTATATTCGTTTAAAAATGCATTGGCGTATGTGTATATTTTATGTAGAAATATTTTATACAGTTTGTGTACACATTATTTTAGAATGTTAAATTATTTTAAAAAGGTGTGTAATTATATACAATCGTAACAAAATAATTGAAAATCTATACAATTGATGACAATTACATACAATTATATAGATTTTGAATAGAATCATTTTTTTATACAAAGTGCATACAATGACTGTAATTTGTATACAAGCTGTATAAAATATTTTCGTACATGCGTATACAAACAACCGGCAATTTGTTTACCTGAAAATCCATTCCTAATGTTCATTTTTCGCTCATCATTTTGGAGTATCGAAAGCCTTTAAATATTTTTCACCGCAGCGGTTATTTAAGTGCGGACGTATAATATTACGTGAGTCAAATGTCGTTGCCACGCGTGCTTCACTATTTCCATCATAATACACTACGTGATGAATCAGCAATTTCAAGACACTATCATTATTTCTATATAAATTTTCGATTATCTCGTAGTTTCCATCACTTGCAGTGGCACGTTTTTCGAAAAAATTACAAGATACATTTTTTTACAAAATGTGCCAAATTAGCTGCATAAAAAAATAGGTCATTCGCAGCGAAAAATCGAATATTGGAATTTCTCGTTAAATAATTGATGTCACTACTCCCGTACAAAGTTTCTTTTATTCAACTTTTCAAAATGTGACCTAATTCGTAACACCCCCGCCGCCTTACGGTAAAACTACCACGAATCGATATTATGGCCATTCGATTACGAAGGAAAAAAAGTGGAAAATATGCAAAAAAAAACCTATCGGTACAAATAACCATCCCTCATTTGCGCGACGTGTGCCTATAAGATGATAAGCTCCCCTGAATAGCCATCCTCCCTCACCCTTTGGGAAAGGGGAAAAATCATGCGGTAAAATTGGGACGATAAATTTAGTCCGCGTGTGTTTTATTCAGCCGGTATCGATACTCGACGGTTACACTCGCCGGCTCAGCGCATCGATTTCGATTGTCGCGTTTCGCTTTTAAATATCGCAGTACCCGCTTTCTTGCGCGCTTCTTTTCAGCGACTCTTCGCGCGGAGTATAAGGCAACGAAGTGCGAAAAATAAAACTTAATCGGCCGTGCAAAAATGTACTTGTAATTGTAAGGCTCTCTCAATTATTCAGCGGGACTCTACAGGGTATCGTAATAGGATGGAACTTTATTTTTCGCGTTCGAGGTATTTGTCTTTTTAATGTTTTTGAGTTTTTTGCCGGGGAAAAGACATTTTTTTTATTTTTCACTTTTTATACGGGAACAAATAAGTAATTAATGTTTTTTATAGATCTTTTCTATGACGTAGGTCTTTTGATACAAACTTTTTTTTTAATCTTTTGGTCGATTGATTGATTTTTTATTTTTTCAATTTGACTTCGTAATATCTTTATTAAATTGAATAAATGAAAAAATACTTATCGATTATTTTTCAATTGTCTATATAAGATGGGAAATCAAGAAACTTGATTTTTTTTCATGCGGTATCCCAATTATTTACTTATGGTTATTTCAATTTTCGAATAATCAAGATATAGTGCAAAACAATTTTCAGTAACAGTTTTATATTTCACTTTTTCTCTAACTTTATCGTGACGCGAGTTGTGCGATTAAGAGGCTGTGTCAACTGTCAAGATATGACGACAATAGTGTAATTTCCGGTGACATTTTCCCATTTCACTTTTTTCTTTTTCATTTCATCTGTACATAATTTAGAGGCTGTGCAGTGCCGTGGCGTCAGCAGCGTGTGTACATAATAGAGGCGCCGTGACGTTCATTGTTCCGCGATCGAGGGGACGTCGGCGCGAGATTCATTGAACCAGCGTAATAATCCGTTATTAATTTTTCATCTTTATTACCCGTACTGTTTACTTTCCGACGACTGTAAGCAGTGGTGAAATGTTCGAATGGTATTTTGTAAAAGAAATGTAATTTTGAAAGGAAAGTGTATGCGGATGAAAGCACAAATAAGTTGACTAAGGAAATTGACAGACTTTTGAGTCTTCGCTTTATTTATGAGTGTAAAATGCAAACTTTACAATCTCATTTTTAAAATCCCTCATCCATTCTTCTCTCTAATGAAGAAAAGCACATGAAAATTTACCGTCGAAGAACAAACAGCACAATTCACGTTCTCCGCGAAAAAAAGCACATTTCGCAAGTTCCCCGCGAAGAAAAGCACATTTTCCGAGATTCCCGTGAAAAAAAACTTAAAAATTCCTAATGTGTACTTTTCTACGCGGCAAAATCCGAAAAGTGATTTTCTTCGTCGAAAAAAGTGAAATGTGCTTTTCTTCTACACGAAGAAATGTAATGTCCTTTTCTCCGTTGGAATCGACACATTGTTCAGTTCATTGTTTATACTCTACTCTTTTTCTATTTGTAATGATTTTTTTATCTATAATTAACTGATTCAGCCGATTGTTGCAATAAATAGTCGTATTCTACAATGTCTGCATCTATATTTCAATGTTAATAGCAATTTTTAGTATTTTCATTATACACAGACGTATTATTATTAAATTGTACTAAATGTAATGCGTGATAACATTAAATACCACCAGAAACAAACTAAATAAAAATAAAAACTCGTTATTCCCATCCATTAAAAATTAAAGCGCCGTCTGACCAGATCAAGGATGTTACTACTGAATCAAGCAATTGCTCAAACTCCTCATTGCTCCAAATTTTCCGCCTTTTTCTCTCTGCAACTTTCTTTGCGTACTTAATTAACCCACCAAACTTTTTAAATTGCATACCCCGGCGACACCTATCCCACCTCGACTTTACACTGTCCGCATGCCGCGAGCGCGTCATCGTCGCGCTGACGTCCGAGGAGCTTAAACTTAAACTCATTAGCGAAAATCGCTAAATATTCTACATCGACGTTGCCTAGCCGGCGAATGGGCATCCAGTGGTGGGTGGAGACGCGGCTCGGGGGAAAAAATGCTGTCCTCGCGTGATGTGGAATCGGCCGGTCGATCGATCCGCGACGGATTGTGGGCCTCCAATCTCGAGTGAGCTTTGTCGCCGCGGCGATACGTCATTTTGTGGCCTGCTTTTGTGGCTGATGATGATTCGCGATTGTGTCGTCTCCTTTTTGGTGCTGCGTAGTATTATTGATATTTTTGAATTATGTGGAGTGTAATTGTATATATAGGTCACAGATTTATCCTTTTTTTGATAAAACTCTTTTTATACGATAAGCACGTACGCATCGTCGATCGATACAGACTATGAAATTGAAAAAAGAAACTTTAATTGACTAGTATGTTTGATAAGAAAGTATTCGAATATTTAAATGAGGAAAAAGTAAAATTAAAGGGAAAAAGGCTAAGTTTAATTCTGATCAATTCTGATTGTCCAGTTTGGATTTCTTTTATAAATTTAACTAATGAGTATAGCTTGTTGTTTGGAATTACAAATTGCAAAATTCTAGTTTAAAAAATGAAATAAAAATATTCACCTTGGACTAAAAAGTTTATTAACTTAAAAAAATGCACAATTATAATATTCCTTTGATTAATTTTATTTAATTGTTCATTTCTCTCAATTATTTAATTATTTCATAAATATTATCAATTAATTACTGTACATACTACAAAAGTGATCTTCATTAATTTATCGTATTACCCAATTAATGAACTCGACACCAGAAGGCACTTCTGGTTTAATTTAATTAATTCCTTTGATTAATTTTATTAATTTACCTCGCACCAGATTTCGTTTAATTTTTAATTTCTCTTAGTTATTCAATTATTTCATGAAAATTAATAATAACCAAACTCCAAAAAAGATCTTCATTAATTTGTCAAAGAATCAAGCTTCGACGTCTAAGTATTACACAACGAACTCGATTCCAGATAGTAGTCCCCTTTTGAGCGTCGACAAAGGAGCCTAATGGAGGCTCGTCTCCTCATTAAACTCTCCATTTTCGCGGCATAATAGGTGCACGTGCGACGCGATGACAGAGGCGAGTTCTTTCGCCGCGGCATAACGGAAAGTCATCGTACGTCTATATATACGTAGGTGCGCATAATTCCGAACGAATCGACTGCCTGTTGCTCCCGGAGATGCCGTTTTATAAAATTGCCTTCGTATCGCGGTCTTGCCATCAGCGAGATTCTATCGGCCGTCTTCGCGAATAGGAAACGGCGGTAACCTGCCACGCGTGCTTACACCCCTTTTCTTGGAAGATTATAGTGATATTGAAGAATTTTATTAAAATATGAAGCCTTTTTCGAAAACGGCAATTTAATCTAATGTTATAATTATTACTTTTAGTGGAAATTATAGATATATAGATAATTTTGATATTAATATGAAATGGAAGTGAAAGTGAATACGCTGATGGAAATTTTAGTTTCACGAAATTATCTGATTCGATTGTCCAATAAATATTGTTTTTTTAAATAAAATTCCGTCAAATCTATATAGGAATCCTAAAAGCCCATTTGGTGAATCATTGAGTGCAAACATTGGCTTTTAGCGGGGCAGCATTACTTCTACACATTATTCTCGATTACCGACAATTACTGTTTTTTAAATGGCATGATTATTGTTGCAAAGAAACATTTTTTAAAGGCTACAGTATATGATGTGTATCCATTAGATGTTAGTGCCCACAAAATTTATCGAATGAAAGAAAAAAATGCAAAGTAGTCGTTTCCCGTTGAAGGGCATGAAATTTCTACTTTGCGCTCTAGGATGATAAAAGGAAGTTTTGCTAACCAGACAGGAATAGACAATCTTAGCGCCCTTACACCCACAAAAACAATAATATCCCAGTAGAAACTTAACTCAGGCATGAATCACCTACTTCGCGTTTTACTCGCGTAACATTCTATTTCTAAACAAGCCTCCAATTAAAACCAAAGAATAAAAAGCCCTCCACTGCAAACCTTATTCACCCACACAAACGCACAAAGGAACATCCACCGTCGGTCGTAGACGATGATCGATGCACTCGAATGCGTCGAGATTCGCGGCCGCTCAATTATTAAACGTTAAAATCGCAAGCTCGCAAGCTCGCAAGCTCACCGCCACGTGTATGTACGTATGTATGCGCATGTGTATATCTATATGTAAAATGAGTATACGTGTACACGTGAATATACGTATGTATGTATATATGTATATATGTACGTACGTATGTATGTGTAGGTGCGCGCGCGCGATCAGCGTAGTACGCGCGGCCCGGCGCAGGCGTGCGTGCCCCGCGCGCGCGCCTCGTTAATGAACCGGGGCGGGCGGCCCGGCAGTGCTCGCTTAAACGGGCGATGGGGCGCAAGGTGCACGCGGAGCCCTGCCGCGGCCGCACCGCCGCGCGCAAGCCCGCCCGCTTTGAGCGAGGGCCGAGGAGCTTATAGCGCGAGGGCAGCGGCCAGCCTCGGGATCATGCGCTACCCGCGGGAGACGACGACGACGACAGATCGATCGATCGCCGGGATGATCTAGCGATGCCTCGAGGCTAGTACACTGCGAGTTGGGCGGCGATTTTTTATTTTGGATTTGAGTGGTTGTTTAATTGTGATGTTGAGTTGTCCAGTGGTGTTATGGTGAATGTCGTTGCATCGGCGGGTTTGGTGTATTTTGAATTTTTCGGTGTAATAGTCGATGAATGTCGCTAATGATTTATTTAAAAAATTTTTTTTACTTATTATTATTACTGCTGTAGAAAATTGAGGGTAGAATTTCTATTATCGTTGCCTCGTTTTTAATAAAAATCGATTTAAATACCCAGCTACATTTTCGTCTTTTTTTTAAAGAAGTAGTAACGTATCTTTGTTGTTAAAAATAAGATTCTTCTACGAAGAAATAATTTTAAGACTTGTTAAAGAAAAATAGAGTTGATTGAGAAAAACAGTGTTGGCAATGAGGAAGCAGTGTAAAATAATGTTTTTTCGGTGTAAATAAAGAGTATAGACATGCGTGTAAAGAAGTATGTCGAACTTTAGAAGGATTGTAGCTGCAACTTTTAGAAAAGTAAACTATTTATTTTAAAGTTTCTTAATTACACTTGAAAAGACTTGTGCAAAGATCAACAGTAACTGTTATATACATAATTTTTCTCCATAGACTTGAACCTGCTGGATATTTAAAATTATACTCATTCGATTAATTATTTTTATTTTGTTTTCTAATAATGTAGAAGAATGAGCAATTGAAAAAATCAATCTCTTCAAGTGAAAAATCACTTTTTCTCAAAAAAATCTGATTTTACCCAAGTTCGATTGGTTCAGTTTTCACTCGAATCGAGTGCCTTTTCATTTTGAATGTAAATTTAACAATTTACACCCGTTTATTTAACAATTTCTAAGAGAGAAAATTTTAAATTCAAATGTTGTTATATCAAAAAGGTGATAAAAAAAATGTGTGGGCAGGTCCGAAGTTAGGCTCTCCGGAGGGTTCGCTGTCCGCCTCGCACACGACGATATTCCCGGGCTCCGACGACAATGACTTTGAGAAGAATCCCGAGTTTCACGGGGTCAGCCCCAGCACTTCCGCACTCCTCGGACCGAATGCCAAGGACACCGAGGACTTCCCCGCCGACTTCGAGTACGACACACTCTACTTTCGGTAAGGATTATTTCTTATTATATGAGCGAACCTCGTGTGGCAGTTTATAGGAATCGGGTAGTTTTCTGGGTTCAAATTTTATGTAGATGGGAGAGAAAACATTTTGGATAAAGATTTTCGAATAAAGCTCGAGTTTAAAAAAAAGAATATTAAAAATCTATAAATTATTTAAACAATTCTAATCTAAGTTAAATATTTGATTAAGTTAGGATTTGAACTTATATTTAAAAAAAGCTTATTCTACATTAATTTTTCTTCTAGAACGAGCATTTGAAAATGGACAGGTATACATACAGTCGTTAAAATTTAAGTGTTGGATTTGAGGTTTTTAATTTACGAATAAAAAAAATTATATTGGTGATTCGTACTTCAAATTTATAAAGTCATTTTTTTAATATTTACTTTTATTTATAAATATTATAATGCTTCATCATATATAGCAAGTAACAACACGAACAGTCAAGACAATGTTTATTATAACTAACAATAAACTTAATTTTTCACTAAATAAACATAGGTGAAAAGTAAATAAATTCAAACACCATTTATCAGTTTAACAAGTACAATTTGTAAAACGAACAATCAATATACTTTAAATATTAATTTAACATACAATTGCTGCTTTAAAAATTCATTTTCAATGTAAAAAATAACAGAGTGTGAAAATGACTGTCGATTATTGGAATTGAATTTTATCACCGCAAGTATAGGGTATACGACGGCATGCAGAGATGAAGATATTAAATCGAAAATAGACTCGCATGCGGAAGTAAAGCCGTTTGTTGATTCGCGCGCTGAGAATACTTATACATATTTCATTGGGAATTCGATTAAAAATGCATCAACCTTATGAGCAACGAGTTTTTAAAAAAGAATAAACTAATCCAATATGACCCGCACTTAATTAAGCACTTTCAATAAATAATAAATACAAAAACGCAATTGCGTTAGTGTAATAAATTTTCAAACAAGTAAATTAAAAAATTCAATCGCCAAACTTCCATTAAAATCTTATCTACCCTTTAAAACACTCCGAGTGAAAAAACGTAATAACAGACCAGTATGTAATGACGATTTCGATCGCTTAAAATCTTCAATACATTTTCGCCGGAATCGCTCCCGCTCATAAATTACGCATCGTTACCAGCGACGCTACTTTCACTCGCGCCGTAAAAAGAAAAAAAATTAAAAAAAAAAAAATAATGGTGGGAAGCGAACGGGAGAAAGGCTGCGTGGGCGACCCATTTGAATCGGCAAATCGGCTAGGATCGCGGAAAGAAGAGGCGACGAGACGGACCGACGCCGGGACGGTCATTAAAAAATGTTTTATTCACGGCCGTTCCACTTTTCCGCGCGCCGACACGCACGCGAGCCGGTGTCCATTGAAAATAGAAAAAAAAACGTGGACGTACGATTTTGTGTCGAATGCAGCGGATGGGTAATTGATTCGGTTGATGTAATTGGAAATTGCAATCGAGGATTGAGGGGGTGGCGAATGTGGCGGGAGAAAAGGAATTTTTTGTTAGGTTGCATTCGACAACGGAGTGTTTATTTTAAATTATTGACCTTTCCGACTTTTCAGCGACACCTTTGGTGTATAGTGCGTAGATTGAAAAGGTTGAATGAAAGTTGGAAAAAGTGTTTTTAATATAGCGACGTTCTTTTAGCCACAATTTCGAACAAAAAATTAACTTTTTGTTGCATTTAATTTCTTTGAAAGTATAATTTATTAGACTACGATATAGTGAAAAATCGATTTTTCTTTATAAATCGTTAGCTTACCTACTGTTTTCCTTAAAAATCAGTTATTTTTATGCGGAATTTACGGTAAAATTGGGTAGTTTACATAAAAAAATTCTTTATATTAGTTTGATATTGAGAAGTAATGGATACGTTTTTTTTCTTCTTTTAATTCGTAATTTATAAAATAACATTGCGAGTCAATTCGTACGACGATCATGAAGTCAGTCAGCATAGGGTAGATTTATATAGTGTATTTTTTATTCTTTTGAACTGCGTTTTCCTACACTTCTTATTGTGTAGAAAAACTCAATTTTCGACTCATTTTTCCCTAATGAAAGAAAGGACGTTTCAAAAAAGACCCATTTCAGTTTGTCACTTTTAAAGCAATAGAAAAAACTTCCTGAACCCGATAAACTTGCGTTATCATTCATATGATACCTCACATATAATTTATCAGGTTTTAGAAGAGTTTACTTTTCTCTAGTGCTTAAAAAATGGCAAATTAAAATACACATTTTTTAAAACGCGCTTATGTTCATTAGGAGCGACGATTTAAAGGTACATCAGCATTACACATTTGCGTTTACGACAGGGACGGCAGGCGGCGGATCGACATGGTGCTGGTGTACCGGGAGGACAACGAGGGTGTGATGACGGAGCAGGAGGCCGTCTGCCGGGAGCAGCGGCGCGTCTTCGAGCAGAACCTGCTGAAGGAGGGCCTGCAGCTCGAGCTCGAGCCCAAGGAGACCTCCTTCGACGGCAAGACCAACTTCCTCAAGCTGCACATACCCTGGAAGGTCAAGGTCCAGTACGCCGAGGTCATGAACCTCAAGCTGCCCACCAAGCGGCTCATCACCATCTCCGTCAAGGCTTGGGTGAGTTCCCCTGGCAGGTGATGTAGACAAAGTACAGTAGTTTAGCAGTGAAGTAGTATAGTAGTATAGAAAGTGAAGTTTTTGAAGAAAAAAAAGATGTTTCGTAAAATAATCGTAAATTGAGCAAAAAATCGGTTTAAGAGTGCATAAATTGAATGTTCAGTTTTTACTAAGGTAGTTAGTATTAGTTTTTGAAATTTAATTGAAATGTATTGTACACAAATTTAAAATTATTTTTCTTTTATATTTAAATAGATGATATTTTTGTTGGTTGCTTTTATGTGCATAAGAAAAAAACAATTTTAAATTAAACATTAATATAGCGTTTATTAAAAATCACTATAATTACATTTATTGAAAGATTTTTTAAATCTTAAAAACTAATACATCAAGGTCTAGTAAATTTTTAAACCCTAATTATTCACGTCAATTTATTCTCGCTTATTAAAAATGTTATTAATAATTTTTAATGGGACTTTCTCCTCGCGCAGAGCTGATTGATTTTTGCTTTAAACTTCAAATTGAAAAGCAACAAAAAGCTTAAATTATTTTGCGTACGTTTAAAAATACATTTTTAACTTCTCTACAACAAAAGGCGATTTTTTTATGCAAAGTACCGAAGCTTTACACACCGTTTGCTTTATTTATGACTCGATGCACAAAGAACGCTGCGAGTGGGCGCGCGACGCACTTTCAATAGCCCGCGCAGTTTACTCAGACATTTCGCGAATTACGTCTATTTTCGGAATATAAGCCTTTTAGCTCTTTGATACAAACTAATTAGCTGAATCGGTACTGGGCGTAATGAGAAAATATAACGAGTTTCGAGTGAAAAGGCGAATCTAATTTTGCTTCGGTGAATTTAATTTTCGCGGCGGCGGGGATCGGAATCAGAAAGTTTCATTCAACGCGGTAAATGAAATTTTTTTTACTTTTTTCAAATTAAGCATGATTAAAGTTATTCAATAGGTCAAAGTTTTTGTGACGTAGCGGTATAGAATTTTCTTAACTGGGTGACGTCGCTAAATTGGAAGTAATCAAACTTTTTTAAAAAACCGTAATAGTTATATAACTGAATCCTTATTTTTAGAGAAAATTATTTACAATTTTTAACAATATTTTAATTCAGATACTTATGATCATTGATAAAAGACTTCGTTCTGCTCTTGGTTAGATTGAAAAAAAAATTCAATTCAAGTGCAATTTATTGTACGTTGCACAGTCAATCAATGGCAATGAAATATTCATTAGCTCGATAAATTTTCAGATATTTTATTATGGTACTTAATTGTAGGGTGGGTCTGCACATGCGCGCTTAGAGTATATTGAGTAAACTGACATTTGCATTGAGTATAAAAATTTACGTGTACAAGCAAAATGTGAGTTTACGAAACATTTATTTAAGTGGGAATGCTAGCTAATTGTGCATAGTCGCCTCTATTTCTGTTGTTAAACTTCAAGCCATTCATTAAGTTGATAAATCTTCCTAAATATAGATATGCACATGGTATTGTTTATATTAAAAGAATATCCTAGAGGTCCTTTTGTTGTATACTTTTATTGGATCTATGAGTACAATATTGAGAACGTACAAAACATATATGTTTTCTTTTTTCAATTTGATGTTTATATTCACATTTAAAGACATTACTGTTTGAAAATTTACGAAACGAAATTTACGTTCTATTTCTAGGCTAAAACATTATTTCCAAATCGCGACACTTTTATTAACAAGATAAAAAATAGATATATTTCATTCAAAGATCCACTTAATTTTCAAAACATCTGCAGTTCAAAAAGCTCCTCTTTAAAATACATCCGCTTGATCCTTAAAAAATCCGTAGGTAAAAGCTTCTATATTTGCAAAAAAACGAGAGTAAGAAGCGACACTACGCGTGCAAGGAAAGGTCGCGAGGTGGTGTGCACAAACCGAGCCTCGAGCACGCGTCCGCGATACGCGCGCGCATCATCTAATTCGCGTACATAGGGGAATCGATGTGCGCCGCCCCAGCGGCGATCGAACGTCCGCGCCTCCGCGCGCGCGTAAGATCACCTTGTTACGCGACCGTCCCCCGCGCGGCCAACCCCTTTATCTATTCTCGACGACTGGTTCGAGGCGACGACGCGACTGATTTTTAGTGATTCGAGGCAGAAATGAGGGTTGCATTTTTTTTGCAAAGAGGATCTTTGATGAATGGAGCTTTTAGACAGTACGTGATGTACATTATCAACTATAAATTGAAGCTTTTATTTTTTCTAAAAGTTGTGATCTTTTTTACAATCTATAAATACAACATTAAAAAGTAAAATTATATAAATAAAAGCTTAATCCGCTTAATCAGTTGTTAAGGATATCAGGGTCCTTTAATCCTTCGATGACTGACTGATGACAAAGAAATATCCATATATCAGGCAAATGATGCATAAGGTCGCTTCTAACCGATCGCATTTATTTCTGGCTGCTGCGATGCAACAGGACGAGGAGAACGCGAAGGGCAAGGGCAAGAGCTGGCAGAGATGGAGGCGCTTCGTCGACTGGTTCTACAGCATACATCTCTGGGACACCAGCAAGTACCCGGAGGAGCCCAGCTTCTACGCGAGCACCGACCCCGGCGACAGGGAAGAGAGGTAAAGTATCATATAGTTTAGCTATACTGAAAAAAAGGAAAAATTAGTTAATTTTATTGTATACCTTAGTAAACTTATATCTGATAAAGGTGTCTATTACTATTTTGTTAGTAATAGACTTTACAGTCAATAGTACAAAATGCTAGAAAGTTGTAATAATTTCCTTATAGTGAAGATTAATAAAGGGTATAGTAAATTTTACTATACAGAAGTATTTATTCATTTTTGACGATAGTTATTTTATAAAGTATACTAAATCTATAGTAAAAATTTCTGTAACAATGGTGAAAAGATCTAAAGGTAATCTTTACTATTATAACTTCTAGTATGTGCCGTATACTTTTAAAAAATCTAGCAACAATCTTGTTAATTTTGCAAAAGTTTTTTTTTAAACTATTATTTCTTTTTCATCCGCGCCACCTCGTCCTCTCGGAGAGGACATTTATTTTCGTTCTACGTAAAGAAACGTCTTACTCGTGGTGGTGAAATGTTAGTCGTTCCTTTAACGAAGCACAGTTGTATTTTTGTCGGGCGGCTAAAAGCGGCTGGCTAAATTTGTGTTTTTCTGGGGGTAAGCAAGTAAAAGCAGACTTTTTCGATGAAATATCAAATGACTACTTTGTAACGATGTATAGGAGAAGGTCACGAGGAGAAATTAACTTTATAGCACAGGCATAACTTAGTTCGCATACGTAAGGAGGCTCTATCGCCTTTTCCTCTCACTTGCGACGTCTTATGAGAAGTTTCAATGTTGATATTGTAGTACTAAGTTTATTCCCATCATTTTTAAAGTCAAAATTACATTATTTAAATTGAAATTTTTAATGCAAATTTTATCTCTTTTCGGAACATAAAAAGATTAAAGACTCTTATTTTAAAAAAATACGAAAATTCTTCCACATAACGCATGTCTGACCAATATCATCTTTTATTACTTAAGTACATTTAAGGACCTTTGCGTACACAGGGTATTTGGGCTCGAATATTTTTATCTTTTTATAAAAGCACTTAATAATAGATATTAAATTAAAAAGAGATATTCGCGCTCGCGAAGGTGTTTGAATTTTAGGAGGTTCGTTACGTGTGTCTGACTAAAATCGAGTTTTACTACTTAAGTTCAGTTTTCTTGGATTTTCATAAAAGTGCAATCTTTAATTTCCAAACATTGAAACACAAGGATATTTTTCCAAATCAATCGAACAAGCAACTTGCGTCTTTAAAAAACAACAGATAAGTCGAGGTGTTATTTTGTACGGCAAAGTGGCAGTTATAAATTTCCTATCGCATTTTTAATTTTTAATTTACAATGACAGTGGAAGCCTCCACAGTTAAAAAGGAACAGCACACAAGAAGGAACAAGTCGCTGTGTGTCGTCGTGCGTCGCTCTTGTTCCTCGATGTGTGCTGTTCCTTTTTAACCATAGAGGCCTTTAAACAGTGACCAACAGTATCACCGTTGATTCGCTCTCCAATCCAAAAAAAAGACCGCACAGCAAGTATTCGCTTTGCGTCTTTATTCTCTCGAATAAAGGACGATTGTGACATTGAACGATCGAAGCTCGCGCTAAATCAGTCGCGGACCGGCGGAGCGCCTAATGGCGCTTCGTTTAATATGCAGCGCGCGCGAAGGCCTGGCTTTCGCCGCGGAGTTATACTTAGTGCGCGTGTAAAGACGCGCGGACGGGGCACGACTGCCGGCGGGTTGCGCAACCGATTGATCGCGGCCGAAAGGGGGTGGGGAGATATAATTCGAGCGGTACCCCCTTCCGGTAATTGTTAAATCGAATCGACAATATTTTGTAACTTTGTGAAACGGCCGCTCGATTTGCCTGCTTCCTTCTTTTGCGCGGCTTTAAATGCCTTCGGTTATTTATCCGTGTAGAGGCGGATGATAAAGTGAATGATTGAACATTTGTACGCATTGAAATTTTTTTTTGGGCAGGAAGCGTAAGAACAGCTATCTGAAATGAATGTTTTATTTTTTAATTTTTATTAATAAAATAATCGTTACTTGTAGACGTGTAGAAAGTTTAATTTATTTTCATTTTGTAAAGTTTAATTATTTATGTAACAGTAGTAGGTCTTACTGACTATTTTATATTGTGTCTCCACATTTTACTATTATTTATATTTATATATGCTTATATTTATTCTAGAAGACTTGCACCTCGCACATCAATTGAATTTTTAATATACTTTTTTTTTCATTAAAGTGTCATTTCAAGGTAAACGTTTTTTACTCAGCGCAAAGTTTCACTCAATTCCTTATTTTTTATAAAAAAAAGTCATTTTTTTAAAATAAATAAATTTAAATTAATGACCATTATTAACTGAGAGATGTCTACATAAAATTTCATATCAAGTTCTTTAAAGAAATAATTATTTTTACACACGCCATCGGGACAGAACGAGAAAGGCTAAAAATAAATGAGTAAATAAATAAATAAAAAATCAAGGTCAAAAAGTGGATTATTTATCAAATTACAATCAGTTTCACCCATAAAAAAACGCAGAATGTTTTTGTTGATTTCGTCGCATCGCGATGAGACAATGAAGAATAATCCCTTGTTTAAAGTCCTTACGCAATTGGGTCGATCGATAAGCACGTTAGAGTTGTTCAATTGACGAATGTGTGGTCACTCGCACTATGCTGATGCAGTGCTCGTAAACAGCCGTCAAAGCGACGCAGGACGACCACCGGCGACGGATTGAAATGCAAATAAAAAGTGACGATGAAAAGCAAACAAATTTTTAAGTACAGCAGTGCACTTATTGTACGCAAATTGTTAAAAATAATAATGAGCGAAATAATAACATTAATAAAAAGATAAAATAAAGGGATTAAATTTAGCGCAAAAGTGATAATCGTAATAACTGCAATATCTGCACCGAGTTTTATCTAGTTACGTACGTTTTATAATGTTCAATTTAGACTTGGTAATGTAAAAATCAATATTCATTCACTCACGATCCATAAATTAGTCATAAACATACACCGACTAAAACGGGTTTCCTTTCAGTACTTACCCAATGTGAAACAGCATAAAAATCCATTCGATTCGAATCCGTTTAATTTTTAATTTTTCATTAAAAATGAGTAATCACAATCGTGCTCAGAGTGGCTCATTTTTCATAAAATTGAGGGATTTTTCAAGTTTGTTTGTCTACGTAATGAAATTGTATTTTAAAAAAAGGAAAAAAGAAACTTACGGAAATTTCAAAAAAATTGTATGCTAGCGATATTTTTACCTAGTCGTGTAATTGAAATGCAGCATTTCAATTAGCGTCTGTTGTAACTATACAATTTTACAATACAATGAAAGCTCCAAACGTGGAAAGGTGCAATTCACGGGTTTCACGAACGAATAAGTGAATACACACTTATTATACGTCATAAGTCATTCGCTAATTTGTTAACAGTATAAAGTGCATTAATTTTAAAATTAAAAGTATCAACAAATAAATATAGATGAATTTCACTTATTCATATTTACACACTACTCGATTTTGCCGAATTGTTCGCAAAATACTTCATCATCACATATAGGTCCAATAATTAGACACAAAGGTGTAAACATGAGTAGTAACATGTACATCGACATTGATATATATCTACGAAACTCCTACTAATGAAACAATAAAAAACACTTTTTTTCCAATTCAAGGTTCGTCGTAAAAGACCGGGACACGGCGTACACACCGGCGCAACGATCGCTGATAGTGATGCAGATTCTGCTGCGCACGAGGTTCGACGAGGTGCACGAGAAGTCGGGGATAAGGCGGCTGCTGGCCGACGGCACCTACGTCGACTGCTTTTCACTGCACGAGGGGGTGTACAATAAGCCCGCGAGCAACGGGCAGATACTCGACAGATACCTCCTTTACTTGATCTGGGCTAGACCCGGCCAATGGTAAGGATTTCCATTCGATGAACACTTATTGTTGTAATTTATTGAACACTAATGTTTCATTAGTGTTCTTTGTGAAAAGAGAAAGATTTTTTGATTTAAAAATATTTTTTCCGGACTTTTTTTTTGGTGATTAATTTAAAATTGTGAAATTTAAGGTACAAGAAGCAGCCGCTTTGGCTGATAAGGCGGTACTTCGGCGAGAAGGTGGCCCTTTACTTCGCTTGGCTGGGCTTTTATACGCGAGCTTTGTACCCGCCGGCGATAGTGGGACTTTTATGCTTCATTTACGGCTTGGGTAGCATGGAAGGACCCGACAATATTCCTAGCAAGGAGATTTGCGACGCTAGAATAGCGGGTGAGCTGACACGAATAAGAATTTACCCCATTTTATTAGCCTCTTTTTTTAAATTTTTAAATCGAATAATAATAGATCAACTGAAAAAAATGTTTGTTGAGTTCGTAGCAAAAAAATTTGTCACTTGATTAGTTACTTTTGCAAATAAATGTACTTTCCCTTAGAAAATATCCTATAGGGTTTCCTGTACAGGAAACCTACAGGAAATCCTATAGGAAAACTATGATTCTTATAGGAATCCTATAGGAAATCTTATAAGTTTCCCTGCAGGATTGCCTTTTTTTCCTAAAACCTATAGGAAATCCTAAAATCCTATAGGATTTGTAGCGCAAAAAACTTGTAGGATTTCCTATAGGATTGCTGTAGGATTTCCTATCATAGGACATTTATTACTATAGGTTTTCCTACAGGATATTTTCTTAAGGGTTACATTCGCTCTTTCCAACGAGCCTTTGGAAATAAAGAGTAAAACTGACTTAAAATTAATTTTAATATTTTTCTCGCATTTTACCTCCTCTAATTCTTGTAGGAAACATCACGATTTGCCCGCTGTGCGACAAGGCGTGCCCGTACACGAGGCTGGGCGACTCGTGCCTCTTCGCCAGACTGACCTACCTCTTCGATAACCCTTCCACAGTATTTTTTGCCATATTCATGTCCTTCTGGGGTAAGTAAACCCTCGTTAAACGAAATAATAGAAAAAAAGATTTTCTATCGGCAAATGACACGCGACTATTTAATTCGGCAGCTACGACGTTCCTGGAGATGTGGAAACGACGGCAGGCGGTGCTCGCGTGGGAGTGGGACCTGCAGAACGCCGACGGCGACGAGGAGCCCAGGCCGGAGTTCGAGGCCAGCGTCAAGACCTTCCGCATCAATCCGGTGACGAGGGAACGCGAGGCGTACCTGCCGGTCTGGTCTAGGACTATGCGCTACGTCGCCACCGGTTCTATCGTCTTCTTCATGGTATGGTTTCCAATCTTTTTTCTTATAAAATTGTATTAGTGATTAAAAATCACTAAAATTATTGGAAATTCATCCACTAATCACTAAATAGTAATTAGCTGTTTTATTAATTTCTATAGTGCTCTACTAATTATTCTTTAGTCGAGCACATATCACTTAATTTTTTAGCGCTCGTTAATAAGTTTTTGCACTTAGCTTTTCATTAATTCAGCTTTAGAATAAAGGCTTTAAAAAGCTTCCTCGTGTTCAGTCACGTTACAGACAATTGATTATATTTTGAATATATATATTTTTTTACTGTTTTAAAGTTTTTTTATATAAAGAATGAAGTACTGTGACGTAAGGGTTTCTATTTTTGTTGACATTTACGCAGTGGTTGTTATCGAATTAATTTCCGGCTAATTATCTTATAAACTGCAACTTAAAAACTTTAAAAAAAAAACTTGGAATGAAACTTATAGTTTCTTTGATGACCGCAAATTGTATCTATTCAATTTTTAAAGGCGACGATACAATTAATTACACTTATCATAGATTCACACTTTTCAAATCACACTTCAAAATTGTGAAATGAAAGTGATACTATTAAGAAAAAACGAACAATAGTCCTTAAATTTCTATATCCAAACTTTCTACGATGATTAAAGTACTTGAATTTCAAGATACACTGCGTTTTGTTAAAATAATAAAAAAATTATTATTATTTTTTATTTATTTCTTATTTTTATTTATTATTTTAATCTATGTATTTTAAGTTAGGTTCCACATTATTATTAACGATAAATTATGTAACTATAATTACAGATTTGCGTAGTCCTGGGTGCAGTGCTGGGCACGATAATCTACAGGATATCGCTGGTGGCGGTGTTCCACGGCGGCGGCTCCTTTCTCAAGCGGCACGCCAAAATCTTCACTTCCTTAACGGCTGCCTTCATCAATTTGATTATCATCATGATACTGACCCGCATCTACCAGAAGCTCGCGCGCTGGATGGTGAACCTCGAGAACCCGCGCACGCAGACCGAGTACGAGGCCAGCTTCACCTTCAAGATCTTCCTCTTCGAGTTCGTTAACTTTTACTCCTCCCTCATTTACATTGCTTTCTTCAAGGTAAAATTTCATCTTATTTCAGTAGATTTTAAGTCAAGCGGGACCTTTGCTTTCGCGAGGTTGAATTTTATGGGATTTTTTTTGTACGCCTGACCGAAAATGACTTGTACTACTTAAGGATAGTTTACTTGCATTTTTATAGAAGTATACCTGTAAATAGATATTCAGTTAAAAATGATCTTTGCGTTTGCAAGGTACTTGGGCGTGAATGTTAGGGGTTCGTTATGAATGTCCGACCGACACAGAGTGTTACTACTTAAGTGAAGTTTGTATTTTCATAAAAGTACTTGTAAGTAGCATTTTCGTTAAGTCGGACATTTGCGTTTGCGAGGTACTTGGACTTGAATTTTAAGAGAATTTACAACTTAAGTACATTAAGAAAGACCTTTACGTACACAGGGTACTTGGTCTCCAATTTTAAGGGACCCATTACGCATGTCTGACAGAAACCGCCTTTTACTACTTACATACAGTTTATATTTTTATAAAAGTACTTAACAATAGATATTGAATTAAAAGAGATCTTTGTGCTGGCGAAGGTGCTTGAATTTTAGCGGATTCGTTGTAGGTGTCTGACCGACACAGAATGTTACTACTTAAGTTCAGTTTGCTTGGATTTTCATAAAAGTACGTCTATACCTATAGTATTTTTATAAAAGTGTAAGTAGAATTTAAGTTAAGAGGGACATTTGCGTTCGCAAAGTAATTGAACTGGAATTTTAAGAGATTTGTTACACATGTCTGACCGATATCATCTTTTACTACTTAAGTCCATTTAAGGATCTTTGCGTACACAGGGTACTTGGGCTCGAATATTTTTATCTTTTTACAAAAGTAATTAATAACAGATATTAAATTAAAGAGAGATATTCGCGCTCGCGAAGGTGCTTGAATTTTAGGTTCGTTACGTGTGCCTGACTAAAATCGGGTTTTACTACTTAAGTTCAGTTTGCTTGGATTTTCATAAAAGTGTAAGTAGAATTTAAGTTAAGAGGGACATTTGCGTTCGAAAAGTAATTGAACTGGAATTTTAACATTTGTTGCGCCTGTCTGACCGATATCATCTTTTACTACTTAAGTACATTTAGAAATGACCTTTGAAATGAATATTTTTATCTCTTTACAAAAGCACTTAATAATAGATATTAAATTAAAAAGAGATATTCACGCTCGCGAAGGTGCTTGAATTTTAGGAGGTTCGTTACGTGAGGCTGACTAAAATCGGTTTTTACTACTTAAGCACAGTTTGCTTGTGTTTTTATATAAATGTACTTTAAAAGTTACTTGACTGAGAATAGAGCGATGTTTCTCTTCAATAATTAATGAAATTTTTATTACAATTTTTTACACTACAGATTATGCGCAAAATTAAACCACAATCGTTTTAATATTATTGCTTGGAAGTCCTTACATTCATGCAATAATAAAGATAAATATTAGCTACACTAGTAAGTAGTGATTGATGAGTTTAGTCAGACATATAATTTCGATTTTCGACTCCAACATAAGATATACTCAAATTACTATTCGTGTAAGTAGTGATATCCCTGTTTAGTCAGACATGCAATTTTGAATCACCTCTCTAAACACCATATGCCTTAAGTAGTACAATTTCTTCAGAAAATATAAAATTGAATATTCAAAAAAACTATCTTGGTCGATAAAAACAGGGAAGATTCTACGTGCATCCGGGGGACGCGGAGTCCCGCTCGTCCGAGTTCTACCGCATAAAGACGGACGTGTGCGACGCGTCGGGCTGCCTGTCGGAGGTGTGCATCCAGCTGGCGATAATAATGATCGGCAAGCAGGTGTTCAACAACTTCGTCGAGATACTCTCGCCGAAGATGTGGAACTGGTGGCGCAAGCGCACCCACGTCGCAGCCACCAAGGACCAGTCCAGGCCGTACACCAGCTGGGAGCAGGACTACCAGCTGCAGGATCCCGGGAGGCTGGCGCTCTTCGACGAGTATCTGGAAATGAGTGAGAGACAAAAAATTTTTTTCTTAACTAGCAATTTATAGTGATGATAGACTATTTCAATAAATCGACTTTATTGCTCAATGATCTACTTTATTTGCTTTTTTTTAATTAATTGATTAATAATTTCATTAATAAAGTATTAATTGTTTATTAATAACGAAGAATTATTAATTTCATGCGAGATCACACATATGATTTCATATTCTGTTTTCTCTTTGTTCTTTGTTAGTTTAAATTATTTTACTTTTTAATATGATGGAAGGGGTAATAAGTGGCTTTAATTACTTTGCTAAAAAGTTGATTAGCAAAGTAATTAAAAGTTATAAGGAAAGTATGAAGTGCAAATTGCTTTTATCGATCCATATAATCGACTCTATTATAATTAATATACTTAATTAAACTTAGGGAGGAGTACAGCAAAACTCGATAAATAAAAAAATGTTTTGTAATAAAAAATTTTTTTTCTGTACTACAGCAATGAAGCAACGAACTCTGTTTTATAATATTTTGTAATTTTCACAACTTAAGTTTATTTATTTTAAATTCAAAATGTGGTTACATAGCGCACTCATGTAAAATTTAAAAAATTAACTTGCTTCATGGTCCAAATTTTCTTCAGTTTTTTTAGTCAATGAACATAAAATATTAAAAAAAAAAACGACTAAAATTGTAAAATAAAATCATTCATATAATTAAATATAAAATCAATAATAAAATTAAAATATAATTATTTAATACCAATTGTAAATATAATTAAATGTAATTATTTTTAATAATTTTATATAATCATTAAAAAGTCGCCCAAATAAATTCAAATGAATCATCCGCCCGCAGTAATCCAGTATGGCTTCGTGACGCTGTTCGTCGCGGCGTTCCCGCTGGCCCCGCTGTTCGCTCTGCTGAACAACATCGCGGAGATCCGACTGGACGCGTACAAGATGACGAAGGAGGCGCGCCGGCCGCTCGCCGAGCGGGTCGAGGACATCGGCGCGTGGTACGGCATACTCAAAGGTGTCACCTACGCCGCCGTCGTCTCGAACGTAAGTCGATTGCTCCGTGCTTTATATAGATAATCGAAATTTGTATACTCTCGATACTTGCAATATTGCCATTTTCGAGATACTTTCTAAAATAATTAATTTCGTTTCAGTGAATGTACATACTTCGCGATATAGAAATTTAATTCGATATAAATCCTTGAAATCCCGGGTAGAAAATTAATCATAAATTGGTCAATTTATGGTCAATTGCCTTCTTTATTGACCAGTTATGGTCAATTTATGGT
>UXGC01001479.1:0-22419 GCA_900480045.1 Eurytoma adleriae | reverse complement strand
CTTATTTTAAATATACTCTTTATCTTTAACCTCACGTTGTTATTCATTTCTCGAGTCCGTAAAAACCAAATCCCACAGTAGTTTAGTAGAAAATTAAAGCATGCTTATAGTATAGATCGAGTCCTTCGTTGGACAATTAAATTCCAGAGATATTACTTCGAAGATAGTTCCTAATCATAAAAATTTTAAAAACCGTACAAAGTATGTCCCTACTGGAAAAGAGTATACTTTTAAATACTGCTTCTAAATAGGGGTACGTTTTATAAGATTTGTAAGGTGTTTATTAATGGGCACTTTTTCCTTATCCCGTTTAAATTGCGCTTCTACAACCGCGCCGATGCTTATTACGCAAACGATAAATGCAGTTAATTAAAGGATTCTTGCAAGGCGTTAGGAGTACCGTAAAAACTGATATTTAAAATTTACGTCTCTCAACGGTTTTCAGCGAAGCGAGGCGCAACAATGCGAGGCACCCGATCCATCTAAATTTGAAGCGATCGAGTTGAACAACTTTCAAAAGACCGCCCGATCAATCTAGCGCAGCTCGATGCGATCGAGTACGTGCCCGCAGTCATCGACATTGTTGTGACAAGCCGACAAAGCAAGTTTAGAAAGTAAACACCCCGAGCACGCTGGAGCGGCGTCGTTTAACGCGCGGCGCGGGGCCGAAAACTCCGCTGAAATAACAGACCACCTCGTTCCCTTTGTTTTTTCAATGCTCCCGAATTCTTTATCACGGATACACCGTGCCACCCGTTGAATTCGAACGCGCCCGCCGCAAGGCACAACAGAAATTAGGTTTTCACCCCCACCAAATTATTCGGCGCTGTTTCGGGGGCAGGGTAGCCGGGACGCTGGAAAATAAAGCGATAGAGCAAATTCGGCGCGAAGCGCGTTAAGTAACGGCGGCATCAACTTGTCGTTGGGCCGGGCTTTTCGGGGGGACACGTGGAGCGCTAGGCGCCACAGCCCCGCTTCGCTAGGTATATATATATATATATACACGCGTATAGGGCGCGCGGGCTACAGTACCGAACAAAGAGCTTTCGCCGACACGCGCGCTTATCCTTCTTTTCCTCCCCTCCGAGGGCTGGTCCCCCTTGGCAGCGCGCGCGCGGGCCGCGTGTGCATGCGCGCGATCTCATCCCGATTCCCATGGGCATCGCTCCCTCTCGCTCGCGCTCCCTTAATTTTTCCATCTCTTTGTCCTTTGGCCCGTTCTTTGTTTGCCGCGCGCTCCTCTCTCCTCTCTTTCTCTCTCTTTCTCTCTTTCTCTCTTTCCTCGCGGCACATTCCCCGCTCTCTTTGTCCCACTGCCGATTGTTTTCGCCTCTTTCTTTCTCTCGCTTTCTCCCTCCGCGCTCCTCTCTTCGTTACTTGCTACATACGCGCGCTGCTATCTCGCTTGGAACACGTTGAAACTACTTGCCGCGGGAAGGCGTCATGTGGGTTGCGAGTGTTAAATGGTTTGTTTTTTCGGTAATATATACTTTAATATATACTTGTTTTTTACGAGCTTTATCAATGTTTTTGTAATAATGAATCATATAATATAACTATTGATTCATTCTCTGCCAAAGAGTATCACTCCAGTTTTCCCCATAAAAGGTCACGAGACTAGAATTTCAAGAGTTTATTTTTGCAGTTCTACCACTATATTTGGTTAATGATTGAATTCTTCTGATCATTGTAATATAAAAATCATTAAAATTGCAATAAATAACCCCTCGATTACTAATCACATAAATCATAATTAGTACGTTCGTACGTTTTTCAACGGGATATTCATTTTTAACCACATACAGCTTTCTTTGACGACAAAAACAAGTACTTGCAAAAAATGAATTTAACAACCTCTATAAATATATTTCAATGCTTCTCTTTTCTCCACGAATCGTAATCGTATTACTATTCGCCGGCAGCTGTCGTGATTACTCCAGTTCCCTCATTCCCGCGTAAGCGATCGTACCAGCTCCTTTCGGCTCGCGCAATAAAATCGCCGTCGAAAAAGCACGCGGCGCGCGTAACGAGACGGCTCACGCGTGTTTTCTCGCGAGACACGCGGGGAGCGCCCGGGCAAATCGATTAAAAGCCGACGTCGTAAAATGCGACCGCATTGAAAAGCCGCCTGGGCACGTGACACTCGGACCTGCAAAATTCTGCCGGCCAATTTGTACAGGAGAACCTTTGCGCGTTTTAGATCGTCGCCGCGTCGGAATGCGCGCTTTTTTTTATCGCGTGCGCACCCGAACGAGTGGAAGCGCGCGGAGGTCAAAAAAGCGCAGCAGCCTCATTTTTTTCCTTCGAGCGTCGTCGAGTTTTACTGCTTTCGAGAAAACCGCGCTTTCGAAAGGCCGTAGCGTTTCTTGCTCGCTGCGAGTAAAAAAAACGATTGGGACAGCGAGGAGCAATTTATTGTGCCAGTCCGCGATTTAGGAGTGAATTTAATTCACTTTTTTGTGTTCGTCGATTCTCAAAGGTATACGCGGATCCAGCGATGTTAACAGCGCCGGTGGCCAAACGCGGACCCGACGATTCCCGTGAATTTAAACATACTTAATGGCTTGCAGCTTTCACCGCGCGGCGTGGAAAATCTTAGGTTCCCGCGAGTCTCGCGCCTCTGCTCTGCATTGCTAAAGTGCAATCGCAATGTCGACTGATTCGGAGCCTTTTATGGTCGACGACGTCGCGGTGCGACTAGCGAAACCGGTACGGCTGCGGCGCGTTGCAGCCCAAAACTGGACGCTCCTCTTGGCCGCTCGTTCGCACTTGGAAGGCTGTAATCCGAGGCTGTGCAATGCTAATGGTTCTTTAAATGCCGTAAGAAAAATTCACCTATCAAGCACAAATGCTGGAAAAAACGTAATTATCGAAAAATTCATTTTTAGCAGTGAAGTAAAAAAATCGCTAAAGAAGTTGCAAAATTAGAATATTATAAGAAGAATTTAAAATAAAGTATATTTTATGTTTTGGAGATATGAAAACAGTTTCAATACTGCATTTCAAAAATTCAACAAAATTTTGGGGTTGAAAATTTGCACCGTTACAAAGGTTCCCGATTGCGAAAGCAAAAAACAAAGATCGGCAAAATATTTTGAGTGAATCGGCAAATACCATCGCGCTTGCATCACCGAACCATTAAAGATCGAACAAAAGCGTAGTCCGCTGAAGCGCGCCAATCCGCCACATCCCGGCGAAACAATGAAAATTAAGCAACGATCGATCGGTCGCGGCGCGACAGCACAAAGGCGGTCCGAGAGCGCGAAGCGCACCGGCGATCAGCGGCGAAAATCGTCGCTCGCGTCCTTCGCTTCCCCCTCGGCCGACTCCCATGGACAAAACTCGAACGCGTGCTCGCGCGGCCGGCCATGCAACATTAGGCGAGCGGATGATAGTCACCTTCGCCGATCGATCGCTCCTCCAAGAAAAGTCGCGGCCCTTTCTTTGTCTCGCGCGCGCGTGAGCCGGCGATGGCCGTTGCGCCAGCGCGCGGGGATTAAAAGAGTTTAGGCGCTCGTGCCCTTCGACCCGGGAGGGGGACACGCACGAGGGGATTTTTAGCAGCCGTTGCGCAGCCGCGTCGCTTTTCCTTTGTCCGCCGGGGGCGCCCGCGGACCGCGGCGCGTGCATCCGAGGACGCGCCGCTCGCCCTTTTTTCCGCGTGGCATTCCCCGCACGCGCCGCGCTACTTGGATCCGACACAAAGGACACCGCCCTGTGTATACTTCCGCGCTACGATTGCTCGCTCTTTTCCCGTCGATTTCGCCGATATTGTCCGAACTTGTCCGTTGATTTGCCAAAGAGGAATTTCTTTAAAAGAGACTAGTTTGTTTTTTTTTGCATTTTTACTATTCATTA
Source organism: Eurytoma adleriae (assembly GCA_900480045.1). Lineage (NCBI taxonomy): Eukaryota > Metazoa > Arthropoda > Insecta > Hymenoptera > Eurytomidae > Eurytoma > Eurytoma adleriae. The sequence continues at coordinate 18,561 of UXGC01001479.1, read as the reverse complement.
TCAGGTATTTTTTTCTTTTTAGTTAGAGATCTTGTAATAGAGCCATTATGAACGGAAAGAAATTACTGACTTTTCTTTTTTTTTCTTTAGTAGAATGGTATTCAATTTTGGCCGTATAATTTCTGCTATTACCATTCGAAATGCACGTTTATATATTATGAATGTAGAACACGGGCATTACTGCCCTTTGTGTTTAGTTCCAGTGGGCTGACGGTGCCCTTGGACGCGCACCCTACTGACCTACTCGCACAATGGACAATTTTTGCCTCTCCCCACTCTACACACCCGGCGGAAAAAAGTAATGACGGTCAAACGAAGACCCGGGGCTTTGGCGGCGAATTTCGGGCGAACTGCGCAATAGGCTCGGAAGCGTCGCATCTGCCCGCGGATGTGGGTTACGCGGCCTTCGCCTCTCTCCTACGCAGCGGACTACTCCGATCGATGGGCCGGCGTCGATCGCCTTCTAGAATTTACATAGAACCTAGCCGGCGAAGGGGCGATGGATATCCTCGCCGTCTAATATCGGATGGCGCCTGTCGCTTTAAAGGGCCGCGCGACCCCTTTTCTCGCGGTAATACCGCCGTACCGCCCCGAGCGCGTGCTGCACACCCTTCGCTGCGCGCCACGATGAAAGAGGAAGAGAGAAGGCGAGAGAGAAGAGGGAGAGAAAGCGTATTTGCGCGAGCAGCACAAAGGGATCGAACGGACAATGGGGATCCCCCGTTTCCTCGCCCATCAAATGGATTAGCGCGTCCTCTTTATTAGCATTTTCGCGAAAATTTATGCGAGGCTACGGGCTAGGAAAAGCAAGCACCCCTGCCACTACTTTTTTTTATCGCGCCGCTCGCTCATCCAGTATGACCGATTTACATGATACGCCTCATGAAAAGTTCGTGATATCGCTTTTTAAAGTAGTTGTTCTTTTCTCGCTGCTCCGAGGGCCGATATAAATCGTGCCGCCGGCGTGCCACTCGCATCTGGAGGCCGCGTGACTCACGCGAGTGAAAAAAAGATGGATTCACGGGACAACCGAGTTATATGAGAGGCGAAAATTTTCAAAGGTTACGCGAGTTTACGTGCACCGAGCGATTCTGATGAATTAAAGAATGCAAAGACCGCGCGGCAGCCGTTCATACCGAAGGAACGCGCTGCACTCAAGAATGGAGCTCTCGCGGATTGCTCCAGTTCCGCGCGGACAATGCGGTCCCCGGGGGACAAATTTATTATCTCCCCTCAACTGTACTCGCATTTTTTTGCCGCTCATTTTTGCAGACGCTCCCGCGTGTACTGCACATACCGGTTCTCGGGGCGCGAGTCCCGCGATTGCGGGCGAAAATTCATTTCAACGTCCGGGAGGAAATATTTGGTCCGGCACTTTTTTCCTTCGCGCACACGTTATTTACAGCGCCGGGGTCCGTATCACCCCCTGGGCTCGCGTTCGCGGGACGGTAGACATAATTCGTCGAGGCACGGCCTCCGCATAGATGGGCGCGCTGCGAGGATACAGGAACTTGTTACCGCGCGCTCGCTCGAGCGGGTATCATATTCTTTTCTCCTTCGCTCGCTTCTTTTTCCTTTTTTTTCTTCTCTCGTCGGCCGGAACAGTGCGAAGGACTCGCTGCTCGTAAATTTAACGCGCGAGCGATCCTACAATGCGCACTAAATCACCCCGCGATAAACTCCTAAAAGGGCCCTGAGTTATCGCGAGGGACAACGATGAATAATATTTGAAGGAAACGAAGGGAGATACGCGCGCTTCGCGTCCTAATCCGACTGTATTTCGCCAAGGCGCTTTTACTTATCTCGTCGTCGTTTTAATAATTTCTTTTATGCGTCTTGCTCTGCAGATCGCCGCTGGTAGAAATCTCTTGAAACGAAGAAAAAATATGTTTTATTTTTCGAATTGTTGACTTTACTTCTGAAACGAATATGGCAGTCCTTGGTGAAAAAAGATTCCTGTAACCGTATGTATTTTTGAATAATTCATTGCTAAGAAAAGACGATGAATGAAGCTTTCAAAAAAGCACAACCGACGCACAGTGAGTCTTCGGAGTCTACTTACTCAACGAGGTCGGCCTCGATCTATATTTTCTTAACGTCCCCAGTGACAGTAGCTTTCCTTTTTTCGAGCTTCTAAAACTCCGCTCTGCTCTCTAAGCAGGCCACTTATCTTTTCTGGAAGACAGAAGCTCGTATACCACGTCGAGGTCCGCTCGTACGGGCGAGGCTCAACTCAACAAAGGATTTCAATCTCGAGGCCGACTGTTTATTGAACATTCGCCGAAGATGAACGAGGCGAAAAGCGCAAGCCGAGATGAAAAGTCGACTGGTGCGCGTCCCACGCGTACTCTCTCTCACCCTCTCCTCTCGCGGATTTGAAATTCAGATATGGCTCTGCGGATTGTCCTGCCAAATCGAGAGAAATGCCGCCTCGGTGATCCCCGGCTGCGTCTCCTTTTCGCCTACTGCGTCCGGATGCTGTCCGGATGGCGCACCGAGAGAGACGCCGTCTTTATGTCCAAGCTCGACGAATCACTTTCGTTCAGAGGCGAGAGATATACAATGGTATTCGAAGTGTTCTATTTTTTGAGTAGATTCGGAGATCTTAGCGTGTCAAAAAGAGAAATGGAGAAAAGGCTATTTATTTTCCGAAATTCGTCGGAGTGAGAATAAATATTTCAGTAAATTTATTTTCTGGAAAATTACTTTGATGTCCCAAGGGAGATTATCACTTTCTTTTAGAGTAATCATTTATATAGGAAACATATAAATAAACGGAAGAATTTCGTACAGAAGATGTAATCCGAGGGTTTACTTATTGCACAAAATCACAAACCTCTTTTAAATAAGTGACTTTGCAATAATTAATTGTAATTTTAATTATACACGCACGCGAAATAACACAAGTTGTACGTTACAGAAAGTCAAGTATGATATCTTTATCTGTTTGCGGTTATTTTTACAAATACATATACATTGGAACCAGTCACACCAATATTAAGGTTAGCAAAACGCACAGTTCGTGTAGAGACAGCGAAACATTTAGGGAAACGCTCCGTTCCTGCTGAGACAGCGAAGCGTCTAGCGAAACGCTCCGTTCCTGCAGACACAGCGGAGCGTTTAGCAAAACGCTCAGTTCCTGCTGAGACAGCGAAGCGTTTTGCGAAACGCTCTGTTCCTGCAGACATAGCGGAGCCATTAGCGAATCGCTCCGTTCCTGCAGAGACAGCGAAGCGTTGAGCGAAACGCTCCATTCCTGCAGAGACAGCGAAGCGATTAGCGAAACGCTCCGTTCCTGCAGAGACAGCGGAGCGTTTAGCAAAACGCTCCATTCCTGCAAACACAGCGGAGTGTTCAGCGAAACGCCCCATTCCTGCAGAGACAGACGCTCCGTTCCTGCAGACATAGCGGAGCGATTAGCGAAAAGCTCCGTTCCTGCAGAGATAGCAAAGCGTTTAGCGAAACGCCCCGTTCCTGCAGAGACAGCGAAACGTTGGGCGAAACGCTCCATTCCTGCAGAGACAGCGAAGCGTTTAGCGGAGGGTTTACCAAAACGTACCATTCCTGCAGAGACAGCGAAGCGTTTTGCAAAACGCTCCGTTCCTTGCAGAGACAGCGGAGGGTTTAACAAAACGCTCCGTTCCTCCAGACACAGCGGAGCCTTTAGCAAAACGCTCAGTTCCTGCTGAGATAGCGAAGCGTTTTGCGAAACGCTCTGTTCCTGCTGAGACAGCGGAGGGTTTACCAAAACGCTCCGTTCCTGCAGAGACAGCGGAGGGTTTAACAAGACGCTCCGTCCCTGCAGAGACAGCGGAGCGTTTAGCGAAACGCTCCGTTTCTGCAGAGACAGTGGAGCGTTTAGTAAAACGCTCCGTTCCTGCAGAGACAGCGGAGCGTTTAGAAAAACACTCCATTCTTGCAAAGGCAGCGAAGCGTTTAGCTAAACGCTCTGTTCCTACAGAGATAGCGCCGTTTGGCAAAACGGTCAGTTCCTGCTGAAACAGCGGAGCGTTTAGCAAAACGCTCCGTTTCTGCAAAGACAACGGAGTGTTTAACAAAACTCTCCTCTGTCTCTGCAGAAACTGAGCGATTTGCTAAACGCTCCGCTATCTCTGCAGAAACTGAGCGCTTTGCTAAACGTTCCACTGCCTCTTTAGGAACAGAGTGTTTCGCCAAACGCTTCGATGTCTCTGCAGGAACTGAGCGTTTTGCGAAACGCTCGGCTATCTCTGCAGGAACGGTGCGTTTCGCAAAACGCTTCGCTGTTTTAGCAGGAACTGAACGTTTTGCCAAACAGCGCTGTCTCTGTAGGAACAGAGCGTTTCGCAAAACGCTTCGCTGTCTCAGCAGAAACTGTGCGTTTTGCTGAACGCTCCGCTGTCTTTGCAGGAATGGAGCGTTTTGCTGAACGCTCCGCTGTCTTTGCAGGAATGGAGCGTTTTGCTAAACGCTCCGCTGTCTCTGCAGGAACGGAGCGTTTCGCCAAACGCTTGTAAAGCTGATAATGATTCTGCATTTAAAGTTTCTTTGTGGTTATGTTTTTTTGCTTAGCTATTAAAAATTATCGCTTTAACTCCATCTAAAGCCTGAGATAGCGATTACAAAGTTCCGAACAAATCGACCATAATTCGCGTACAGGTTAGACGAAAAATGAATTTTGAGTGATAAACGTGTTAAAAGGGTTGCAATCCGACGCATTTAGTAGATAGTTGTCGTGCGGATACATCGAATTTTTGTCGAAATATATTTCTCTTTCTGTTGTTTTTAATGCAATATTTTGGATATTCTTATAATGATGAATTTTAAGATTCAAATACCTAAAGAAAAGAACCTAAAAATTTCAATTGTTACAAGCAGCAGTTGTTACAGCGCAGCGCCAGCGTTCAGACAAATCCTCGTGAACATCGAAAAAGGCTCCACTTCGCATTTCCATCAAAATTTTCCAATCGCTGGTGCACTTGTACCCCTGCGTTCCAATGCTATATCCGTCACGGCGGCCGCGTATGCATCGTGCCCGTACCTTTTTTTCTCTTTCCCTGCAGCCTCGCGAAAGAAGGTGGAAGAGTGGGCGCGTTATTTTTCCTCCTCTCCTCCGGGCGTCTGGCTAAAAATACGTTCGCCTCTCTTTCTCCGCGATGTGTGTACCCGCGCGCCTTTCTCAAGGTTACGTTAATTTGCAGCCGCTCGGGCTGCGGGGCAAGAGGAGGACGAAGGAGAGGAGGAGGAAGAGAGGCACAACTCTCCCGGCAGCTGGAAGACAGGCAGCGGGTCTCAAGGCCGAGATATAGCCCCCCTTACGCGTTACGCGTGTGTACGCGCGTGCATGTTAAATGCCTTCCTTCGACTCTTTTCTACTTCTCGCGCTCGCGTCGCCTCCTTTTATTCGGCGCGGAGCAACTGCGCGTCTGCGGTTGGACGCCGCTAATCCAAAACAACTTTTGGCCTTTCTTCTGTTTCTTTTTTTTTTAAATGAAAGCCCGCGCGTGTGCGCGCAATGGAGGGAGGTGAAATCGGACAAAAAAAATCTTGACGGACCCTTGGTTCTCTCTCCTACAGGTGGCTAGTAAACATCTAATTATACACCTTTTTATGGCGCTGCTTTACTGCGCTTTATAAGCTGCTTAGATCACTTGATATGGTGTATGTGTGTAAATGTAAGGAAGGCCTTTATTAGTCTTCTTTTCTCCATCGGTTAAATATTTGAAAAATTTTACCGGCACCGTAGCGTAGGTGCTCACGATGAGAGACGAAGCACGACGAAGTAATCTGAAAATGCCTGAACAATGGGTTACGCGACTTAAAATGTAGCGATAAACATGCGTAGAGCAATTATCAATAACGACTTAATTACCTCCTTATTATACAATTAGACGGAAACGAATCCTTTGACGAATTCGCACATTGTTGCACAATCTTTGTTTTATTTTTATCGCACGCTTATTATTCGTATTTGATGATAAAAGAATATGCGCTTCCCACTATAAACAGTGTTAAAAACGTGTGTTTACAACAAAATCCTTCTCCCGTGTATACGATTACCCTTTTTCTCGCAACGCAATACACTAAGGCCGAAGGCAAGTAAACAATCCTCCGCGTCACCCAATCCTTTCGTCGCTCGGAGGTAGAGGATCCCGGAGGTATCCAAACCGGGGCCTTTCTAAGATTTCCGAGAAAGGCCCAAAAAGTTCGACGTAGTTTAGATTTTGATTATAACCGCTGGGCTGTTACATAACGTCTTACACGTAAGGCTGTGGGAAAGAAGAGGCATCCTCTTACACAAGTACACGAAAACACACACAAACGCACACAAACACACGCACACAGTTGCAAACGCACACGTGGACACATATACATAGACCTTCGCGGTCGCCCTATATGGGTCAAGCTGCGCCTCGTGCACGCTCGCTTCGTAGGCTCCTTTTTGTCGATATTTTATTTTCGAGACCTTGAGAGGGTCCGCGCTCGAAGGAGAAGAGCGGAACGCGGCCGGCTGCCTGCCACGGGGAAGGGGCCCCGCGGGGCTCGCCCGGAATTTCTGCCGGGCCCTCGCCTCGTCTCTTTTTTCATTTTGCTGCGAGAGCTGTGCACGCACACGCGCGCTCACGAGCACCGCAGCGCTACACGTGCGGCCACAGTACCGTCCTTCCGCGTGGAATTGTATTTTTGTCAAGCTTATTTTTGCCGATCGCCCGCCGGCGAAATCTTTCTCGGTTTTTATCTCGCGCGCCGAAAATTATTCCGCAGCCGGCGAAGGAGAGGGTACTACCTGCGGGTCCTGGATTTTGCTCAAACTTTGAAGAATGATTCCTCGGGTGAAGACAATGGGCACGTATCTAAATATACGTTTTAATGAAAACGTTAGTTACTCGGAACCTGAAAAACTTGCATAAATGAAAATAAAATAGGAAATTGAAGTCATAATTTGATGCTATTAGATTAAAAAGATCTTACTAGAGGAAGACGTGATATTTGAGTCATAGATTCTTACAAAACTTTGGTGATTATTTTATTATACCTAAATCTAAAGAAACCTGAAGTAGTAAGATCTAATATTCTATATTTTCAGAATCACAAATCTCCAAAACTTTATTTCCACCATGTAGCTTTTTTCAACAATAATATTCAGCTTATCTGGGATACAGAAATTTCATCAAAAAGAAAAGAAATGTTTTTCTTCACATTTAAACGCATTCCAAAAATTAATTCTCCTACAAAGTATGAGTAAACGCCAGTATCCGTAGATTCTAGCGTCTCCTTGTGGAGTGGGTATACCAGATATAGAATCCCGAGCAAATATGCTGCCGACGAGTGCCTTTTTTTAAATTGAGGCTCTATCTGGGAATAGCGCCACGAGCCATTTGATTAAGGGAAAAAATGCCGTAGAGAATCGTTCTGTCAATTTGCCAAATAGCTACTCCTTCGATCGGGACACAAATGAGGGTGAAGCGCCCGCGCGCGAACTGCCGCTCCTCGTTGATTTCGAGAGGCAATCGAAAGTTCGTAGACGCTCCGGACGACTCCTTGATTTGGCCTCGGCGAGTCTCCTGGGTGGAGTATATAAGCTGCGGGCGCCCCGAACCCGGGGTTTCACCTCCCCGCGACACTTTAATTTATCCCCTTTCATTCGACTTCTGGATAAAAAAAAGACGGTCTTTTAATCCTCGCCCTAAGGACGACTTTTCGATTGGCTCCTAACATTTTTTGCATTTTCGTCGTTTCTAACACGAGGAAAGACTGGCCGGATGTACGGAAGCACGCGTCGGTTGCTGACCAATGATGCATGTGACGTTGACGTTGCGCATAAGGCTGCTTTGGCGTATACATTTTCGATCGACTTTTTCCTTCCATGCGTTACGCACGCGATGTCGCTCGCGCGAAAAAAAAGTCGAATGAATAAGGAATTTGCACTAGTAAGATAAAAATTGTTTAAAACATTAATTATTTATTTAACAACACAACTCTGATTTCAGAGTACATACAAAAATGAATTAAACAAAAAAGAACGCATAATTAAACAAAATTTTAAATAAATAAATAAAAATAGTGACGATTCCCTGTTCACCAATGCTCGGTATCTGCTCTCTTAACCCGTGGAATCAGTTTGATTTTCAAACGTATATTATACATATCACGGATCAACGCAAAAAGGAAACAGAACGAAAAGCAGAGATCCGCTAGGCGCACTTTTAAGTCCGATCCTCGCGAAGAAGATTGCGTCGAGAATTACGAGCTCGTATTACGTGCTGCACGTAATATACATTAAATTTATATCCTATCGATGTAATTTATGTACTCAGTGGTAAGCGCCGTGACTTCCCTGAGCCGTTCGCGCTTCCGGTTCTTGCGACGCACTCGCGAAACAAAATAACTCTAAAAGAAAAAGAAATGACCACCAACGTTTGAAAACGTCCGCCCAACCAAGCATGCTCTCGCACGTGCAAAAGACAAGCAGGTATGTCTACAAATAAGCACGCGTGAAAATGAATATTTACGAGTATGAAATGGATTTTGTTAATAACTGAAAATAAAACAGAAACCACCACAACATGAGAAAATTACCAGCCGACCGTGCGCTCGAGGATCCGGAAAAGACAAGCAGGTAGAGCGAGCGTGAAAATGAGCCTACACGTCGGAAGTGAATTTCCGCGAGTGGCGCGGATGCGTGGCAGATGTTTTTATCCTCGGACAAAGAGAGCGCGCCCGCGCGCGCGGATCAATATTTTTCGAGGCGCGCCGAATATTATTCGCCGGCGTCTAAGCAGCGTCGCCTCGATTCCACCGACAATGGGAAACGCGCGTTGCGCGGCGGCGGATCCACCGTGACGCCGGGTTTCCGGAGCAGCTGCACCGCCTCCTCTGGAACCTGCCTTCCCGCCGAATTTTCGGGCGACGACGCACTTCCCCGAGGCGCGCGGAGATCGCTATCGAACTTATCGTGAGCGCACCGCGTGATTCACGACGACAAGTGCAGGAAGTTCGGCGACTCGTATTTTTCTTCCTTTTTTTTTTAATGAGCGCACGCGGCGTGAAACCGTTGATAGGAAGCTCGGGATACGCCGCGACACGGGTCTCTGTGCTTTGTTCGAGCTTGAGGAGTGGCTCGTGATGCAATTTTTCATGTGCAATGCGTCATTTTTGAAAGTTGAGGCGCTCAAAGCTTCGAACGGCGCGCCTGTAAATATTTTTTCGCGAATGAAACACAAACTCGCCGGGAAATATTATACTTTTAGAGCAGCTAATTGACTTTATATCACTCGTAATCGACGTGCCCGATAAATTGCCATATATCTTCTTATGTAAACACTTCTTATATACAAGTAAATTAGAAGCAAAGTAAGAATTACACAGGTATATAAAATAATAAAGTTGTCTGTCATAGAGACTCAACTGTTAAATCTTTAGGTTTCCGCTGGGCTCCGGCATCTGAGGTTCAGGTCATTTTTGAAGGTCAAATTTTTTGTATAGGGATTTTGACCCATGTGGATGACCTTAACATAACATAGGTACATATCCGAACTTAAAATTTGTCGTTCTTTCAGAATCTGAAGTCAAAAATAGGGGTTCCTATTTAAAAAAAGAAAGTTGACCTCGAAATAACCTTGAAGGTCATCTACAAGGTCAAAACCAAGGTCACCATTAGATCCAGCGCCAAAAGTATGGAAATGACCTTAATCTGGGTAAAAAATATTTTATTTAAAAACTTATACACGTATTCCGGTATTTTGACACCGCGTAGATTAACTTAATGTAAGTATTATAGGTTCACGTGCTGTACATATAAAGTTGAAGTTATAACCTCACTCTTATCTACTAATCAGAAGTACTTAAAAGAATGTTTTAGTTAATTATTATAAGCAAATATTTGAATACTTACGATTATTGGAAGACTTAATCCCTCCGAGCACATCATTATTTAGGTACATGTACAAAATCTTCGGATGAAAATACGTACACGCATCCTTTGTAAACAAAACGAGATCCCGCGGTCGAAAACTTATGCACCACTACTCGGACTTTAACCGTGTGCGTATACGCGAGTGCGCATACGTGAGCTCGCTTCTCAATCTGCTTGGAGTCAATTGTAAATGAATCCAACACGAGGACTCGCTGACATTTGAATCTTTATTTTAGTAGTCAAACTTCGACCGCAAAAGATTCAATTCCACCTCATTGGATTAAGATTTTCATTTCATTCATTACTTGAAGTCAGAATTTGACTCTAAGGATTAGAGTGTACTAATTCTCATTATGAATTATACAATTGCAGCAAAGTAGCTATTCTTATTATGTTCCTGGGTCTTCTAGGAAAAACTAATGTCATGCATTTGTTTTCGTAGTTTCGATTTGCTTGCATGTACGGTGGAATTACGACCACGTAAATCGTTCCAAAGAAATGCGATTTTGTTACCCCAGCATGTCGATTACGATAATGTTGAACGCTTCAGAATGCTACAATACAGTAGAAATATCGATAACATACAATTTTGTAGAAATTTTCGTAACGTACAATTTCGTTATATAAATCCAATATAAGATACACTGGTGTGAATAGGAGGTGCTGATCAGAAGATCTTAAATTACCTTCTTCTTTTTGCAAGAGACAGCATCATCTAATTCAATATCTCCTAACTAAACGCTTCAGTTTACCTCTCGCATTGAATATTCAATATCAATATTATAGAATAGTTACTTAATTACAAACAAATTTTGTAAAAGATCGATAATGTCTTTTCCATAATAGACATTACTTTAGCTTTCACTTTCATCAGTGGCTCTGTACAATCCATGTTTTTTTAAAAACCTCTTAAATATTGTCGAACATTCTCGGCACAGTACAAAAAAGCCTCGCATCTGAAATGATAATTGCGCGCACGCGCGGGTCGGTCCCCGAAGCTGGTTTGCCCGAAAGTCGACACCTGCGCAAACGACTTTTTCGTGTGTCACGTGACGCCGGCAGGGATTCGCTTTTCGGAGGGTCCGGGCTAAATGAAGCTCGAGTAATAGAATACGCAGGCCGCGCGCGCTGCGTATTATACTCTCACCGAACTTTTTACTCGCTCTCAGGGCAAATGCGAGCAGGTTTCCAATCGAACTGCGTAATTAAACTTTTGTCCTCGCCGCTCTGGATACCCGCTAACCTCTCCAGCGAAATAAACGTTTCGCCGACGATCTAAGTACATTACGCGTCTCCCCAGCGTGCGCTTAGGCAACAGCGCAAAACGGCCCCCCACGCCGGCATTATCAATCGAATCTGACGAGCAAAACGCCGCCCGCGAGTCCGAGCTTTCTGCAAGCCGGTAATTGACGGACCGTCGAAGCCGGCTCCTTTTTTTTCCCGCGTACCTATATACACCGCCTCGGCTGGGGGTAGCAGCCCCCCTCCCCCACCCCCGCAGCGCAGATCCTCGAGGGTCCTCGAGAACTGCCACCCCAGTCATTACTTCGGCATTAACGAGGGATGATTTTCCGTCTCGCTCTCCCTTTCGAGGAAGCGCCGCCGGCGAGGCTGCCGGGCCGAAGTCACTCCGAGCCGTGCCGGCGAAATTGTGCCTCTCGAATTTTGCTGATGAAAATGAATTGGCGACGAGGCTGCAGGCTGCAGTATCGCTTGTGCTCGTAATTAGAAAGCAGAGGCTTTCATGGATTATTGGTCATTGCATATTGATGCCGAGCGGCTGCTTTTTCTTCGTAAATTATCGGAAAAAGATTTATAACACCGGGCTAACGACAAACTGATTGCCGGCTCGCGAAACTCTCGCGCCATTAATCCAACGAACGGAAATAATTATAATACTGAAAGTCGCCGGTGTAACGATGATTGTTTCTTCGCTTTCGTTATTTTTCAACGTCGCACGCTGTTGCTTACTGCGAGAGAAAAGACATCGAGAGGACAATGGCTCATTGTCCGGCGCAGCGCTGACAGAAGGGTGCACTTTCGACCTTCAACCCTCTCTTGAACTTTCATTTTTTCGCTAACAAAAAAAAAGTTTTCCACGTGGCAAGAGGCAAGGACGAGTAGGGGGTGATGGCCGGGAGGGAGACGTTGAAAGATTTAGCGCGGCATATTGCACGTTGCACCGCAGCTGTTTCGATTTCCGGGCCCCAATGTCAGTTGGGCGAATTGTTGGCAAATTGCGCACTTCCTACCGCTGACGTTGCGCTGGGCGCTCCAAGTTTTTTTATGTGCCGCGCGGAGTGTGTGCGTACGAACCAGCGAAAAATTGAGTGCATTGATCCACGCCAACGTCGATTGCAATTCTTCGTGTTTAAAGGGTTTTTCATGCGAATTAAAGGACTGACCAGTTATGAACTTTTAAAAGTCGCTAGGGAGAATATCTTGCGCTTGGATCAAAGTTTCTGAAGATGATTTATTCAAATGAAAAGAGAGAAAAGATACGTAAAGCTGTGAAAGTTCACTCATTATCAGTGCAAATCTTGGCGAACTAATGACTAATCAGTGAAAATTAAAAACTAATGGACCTGAACTGATTTATAATGATTGTCAGAGAAATTACAATTTCGCTTTTTCAATGGAAGGATAGAATTAAGTAATTATAAATTATTAAAAAAATATTTAATTAAACTATGCTAGTGAGAGATGGTTCATAAACTAACTTATGAATTTTGCTCCCATTTCTCGGTGTAATCTTGGCAAACAATGAAGGATTAAAATTGGTTGAGGAAGTTAATGGCTACATAGTTAGCTAGCTAGCAGTTCTTTGATATTTAAGTGAAATGCTTTTGCCTCGTTATTAAAACTTTTAATAGCATGAAGAATAGCATGAATAATAGTGACGGCATTTACATAGAAACTTGTTTTGGTTAGATTTATGTCATATTCGGGGTGTAGAATAAACAAATTTAATTTCTCAAAATTTTATTTGTAAACTAAAGGGGTCTCTAAGGCCGGTTTTTGGAACGTCAGTTTTCGGCCAAAAAATTTGAAAAAATTCCTACAGTATTTACTAACAATAAGAATTCAAGTTGACCATAAACGGACCACCCCCACCCCCCTATTCACCCCTACCACCCCTTCAAGAAAGAAAAACTTCACCGCTTGTATGTAGTTTTTCGGAAAAAAGCCGATAAAAAAAATAAAAAAAAATACATATATAGGTTTTTGAGGTCGCTGTTCCGAATTCATGGTCGGTTGACCTCTATCATATCAGATTGAAGGTCAATTGAAGGTCAAACTACAAAATACCCGATAAAAATTCCAGAAAAATACATACATAGGTTTTCGGGGTCGCTGATTTCGAATCCGAGGTCCGTTGGCCTCCCCCACATCAGATTCAAGGTCATTAGAAGGTCAAACAATAAAAATGCCAATAAAAATCCAGAATAATTCATGTGCAGGTTTTTGAGGTCCGTGATTCCGAATCCGAGTTCCGATGACCTCCATCAGATTGAAGGTCATTTTAAGGTCAAACTACAAAAACTCCGATAAAAAATCCAGAAAAATACATGCATAGGATTTTGTGAAAAATACATAGATACAAAGAAACATACATCGCTTTTTGGGGTTACTGATTTCGAATGCAAGGTCCGTTGAGCTGCAGCATATCAGATTCAAGGTCAATTGAAGGTTAAACTGCAAAAACTCCGATAAAAAATCCAGAAAAATACATACATAGGTTTTTGGGGTCACAGATTTCGAATCCAAGTTCCGTTGACCTCCAGCATGTCAGATTCAAAGTCAGTTGAAGGTTAAACTGCAAAAACTCCGATAAAAAAATCCAGAAAAATACATACATAGGTTTTTGTGAAAAATAAATAGGTACAAAGAAACACACATAGGTTTTTAGGGTTACTGATTTCGAATCCAAGGTCCGTTCACCTCCAGCATGTCAGATTCAAAGTCAATTGAAGGTTAAACTGCAAAATACCCGATAAAAATTCCAGAAAAATACATACACAGGTTTTTGGGGTCGCTGATTTCGAATCCGAGGTCCGTTGGCCTCCATCATATCAGATTGAAGGTGATTTGAAGGTCAAAGTGTAAAAAACTGGATAAAAAATCCAAAAAAACATATATGTAAGTTTTTAGCAACGCTAGATCCGAAGGAGTTTATTTAAGATCTTAAGCGTCTCGAATTTAACAGGGTTTCTCGCAAGATTGATGAGCATAAATTCGAGTTCAGGCATTTTCACTTAATTAATCGATAAAAATGTGTGGTAATTTTTATCATGGATTATTTGAAGGAAATTAACCATCATTAGTCAATTTATGGTTAATTTTCTACCGATGATAGGCGATGTTGCAGATCAGAAGTCACCAATAGAAGTAGGTACCATACGGATTAGTCTTTGCTGTTGGCTCTGCCATATAGTTCTGACTAACGCCTCCCGGTGCATCTGCAGATAATCGTTTTTTAAAACAAAAAGAAATAAAATCAAGAAGTCATACAACATTTTCTGAAGAAATACGTCAGACCACATAATTAGTCATCATTTTACAATCAATCGAAAAGAGCAGAGCGTCGATTCATCGCCGCAATTCCAACTTTTAGCGAAAAGTAAACGTGCACGCGCGCATGCGTAACAGGATGCGTTTTATCTTTGTTTTTCGAGGTATTCAGGTGGCACGCAGCAACTGATCAAGGCAGTCATAGTCACGAACGTGCTCGAATCGCGTATTACCGCCTCGCGGTTCAATGAACAGCGCGTCTTAATCTCGTTTACGCTCGGTGTAGATGCCCCCTCCCCCCGTAAAACGACAGGTTCACGAACTCGATTCAGTTCAAGGAGGCGCAGCTAGTAGCATTGGCTCGCGCGAGCGTCATTTCTGCAGCGAGCCTTTGCGCGCGAAAGGAGATACGCTTAGAAAAGAGCGAGAGCGAGAGAGAGGGTGAAGGAGAGAGAAGCCGAGTTGGCCGAGTGCGAAAGATGGAGCGAAAATAGTTCGCGAGTTCAGCTGTGCAGATCTCTTATAAGGATCTGGGAAATGTTAGACATTTTCCTTTTTATCTTTATTTTTTATTTTACGTTCAATTTAATGTTTAATGATTTGAAGAAATTATTGCACGTACTTGTTATGATTTTACATTTTATTTAGAATTTAATGAGCGTTTACTTGCACTTTTTTAATAGAGTCAGCTTTTCTTTGGCGCTGATAAACGGTCGTTTATAATTGAGAAACTATTTACCAAATGAATGCTAATGAATTCTTAACTGGCAATCATTGCTTCAAATAAGCAGATAATATTCTATTTAAGGTTTTTTCAGAATGCTATTATATTTGCGATATTTCTGGTTAAGTCTTTCCTAAGAAGTATATAAATACTTGATAATGTCGATAAAGTGCAAGGAGTAAAAAAAAATAGACATTTATTTAACTTTAATGGTCATACACACCTCGAAATAGTTGATATTCCACATCGTATAAATAAAATAATCGTTACATAATTTTAATCAAACAGTTCAGCATTTTCCATTAGAATCAATTTATCATCAACACCACCCCGATAACTATTACACAATCGGTAAATATTGGGAAAAAAACTAAACATTCCGAACTAACCAGAAAAAATTAAAAATTTTTTCTAGAAAGCTACGTATGCAACATGCACGTGAGTTTAGAATGGCAGTGCCCTCGGGCGCACCTGAATCACTCGGTGAGCAATATAGGCGTCGAATTGATCGACGGGGCGCGCAGATGAGAAACTCATGGCGGCGCGCGATCTTATATTTATCCTGGAAATTCTCAAGGTGCAAATGGTCGATGGGGGGGGCGCTTAGACGTTCTATTTGCGGTGCGCGCTCGCGCGGGGGCAACGCTCGTGCGCAATGCTGCGCGCGTTTAGAAAAGCTCGCCGGCCTCGGGCGACTATTATGTACGCCGTGCGCACAATCATTCAGGTGTCCCGGCCGGCGCATACTTTCCAACGAGACACTAACGTCTCGCCGCGACGACTCAATGTCGCGAGGCTCAACGTCGATTAAGGAGATTCATCCGGTCCTCTCTAGTAGCATCTATGAGTATTCTTGATTTGAAAACAGCTCAGTTCGTGTTAGGAATGTTCCCTAGAACGTCAATAGAGGAGCGATACCCTAACGTCCAAAAGTTCTTACAATGTTTTTCAGATTTTTGTAATCTAGAACAATAAATGTAGTTATTTTGTCTAGCCACCTAGCGGTGAAATTTTCAATTAGAACAGGAACTTTTTAAGATTGTTCAGAACACTCTAAGATTGATCAGAATCACTTTTGGAATATAGCTATTAACTTACTAGGCTCTCACCTCCGGGTCACAGATTTGTCTGAAATTTTCGCACAAGCTTCCTTACATCTTCGACAAAAAATACTCACAATCCCAGGGCCCAATGGTCACTTTGAGCGAAGTAGTGCCATGCAAGATCTGCAACTTTGTTCGTTGTTCAAACTTTGATCACACCAAGAGAGGGAATCCCTTACCGAAATGTCCTGCAGGACATCCTACCGTCCTGCAGGTATTTCGCGATTTTTCCTGCAGTCCTGTAGGATATTCCTGCAGGAAATTATTGTCTACCATCAGACATATTTTTCTACCGGATGATTCTGCAGGAAAATCCTGCAAGATATCACTCCTGCAGGAAAAATCGCGAAATACCTGCAAGATATCACTCCTGCAGGAAAAATCACGAAATACCTGCAGAATGGCAGAATATCCTGCAGGATTTTCTGCAGGAGTTCTGCAGGATGTCCTATAGGATGCCCTACAGGATGTCCTGCAGGATATTTCGGTAAGGGATGTGACAACTCCGAAACACCAATCTCTTCAAAACTTTACATGGTGTTTAATTGAGCCCAAATGTGAAGTTCGATACCTGTAGTTTGACTCCATAGACCTTTTCATTCTTTAATATAATGAATAGATGAACTTCCTTAATTTGTTGATGTTTCACTGGTGCTATGCACATTTTCCTGCGTTTGTTGAACCCGATTAGTTGCTTCATCAATCGCTGAGTAAATTTTCCAACGTTAGCTATTCAGGCTCGATTGAGAACCCCTTCTAAACGAGCAAGAGGGACGCATTGTTTGCTTTTAAAGTGAGTTTCGCGCAAAGCAGGTAGAATGTTGTTATTTACGACGAGGAGTAAAAAACGACAAGTTGTTCTCACGCAGTGGAAAAAACTTAGAAAAATAACGAACCGGTGATAAAAGCGCGCTTAATTTACGCCAGCGCGATCTAAAATTAGAAGAGGCGCGAGCGGTTTCCACAATCAGCGAGGCGCGCATAAATCTATCTTTCGCATAATACCACGCGGCAATTGCGATGTTTTGTCCCGAATCATTTACATGCATCTCGTAATCTGTCGAGCGTCATTTTTTTTATCTCACCGGGGCTATTTAGCGCTGTGTGTTTACCGCGATGTTCTCTCGGTCAGTCGAGGAATGGTCGTGTTGTCAGCTGAGCTCGAAAAATGGTCGCGAGCTTTGCAATTAATCGGTGCGCGGTAACGGTTGTGCGCCAGGCGTTATTGACTGCAAATAATGTCACGAGGTGCAATGGCCGTGCGTAATCTCTCGCGCGACCACCAACTAGCTCAAGGAGAAAAGTGCATTGGCTTCTGGCTCGCGTTTTCCACGCTACGCCAAGGCGCGCTCGGTACGAACCGAAGGCTCTGCGCTTTGCGATGACGAGCGACCAACTCGATAATAAC
Organism: Eurytoma adleriae; assembly: GCA_900480045.1. Lineage (NCBI taxonomy): Eukaryota > Metazoa > Arthropoda > Insecta > Hymenoptera > Eurytomidae > Eurytoma > Eurytoma adleriae. The sequence continues at coordinate 919 of UXGC01001479.1, read as the reverse complement.
TTCTTTTCTTAGAGGCCTTTCAACTTGGATTGCTTGACGGTTTTTTTTTGTCTCAAACCGAATGGTTTTTTTTACGGGTATTTAATTGTAAATTGAATGTGGTAAATGGTAAAGGATTTTCAGATCAAAGGTGAGCAAGCAAGATTAATGGATTTTTTAATTTTTTAATATGAATGTAATGGGAATTGTGCAGGATTATTAGTTATTTACTAACAGCAGGTTGTTAAGATTTAAAACATAAAGTTAAACATAAATACTGAAAAGGAGTTTTCTAGTTTCAAGAATTTATGAGATTGAAATTACGGTAACAAAAATTTCATACAATAAGATTGAGGTAAGCCACTAGTAAGTTTGCAGTTTAAATTTTTATTATTTACACCACCATTATTATTTACATATACACAATAATGTGATGTATTTAAGAAAAGTAAGCAGTATGAAGTCACTGGTCCAGTTTAGTAACGGAGTCTCCTTACAAGAAAGAAAGGTCTATGGAGTCAAACTACAGGTATCGAACTTCAAATTTAGGCTCAATTAAACACCATGTAAAGTTTTGAAGAGATTGGTGTTTCGGAGTTGTCACATCCCTTACCGAAATGTCCTGCAGGACATCCTGTAGGGCATCTTATAGGACACCCTGCAGGACATTCTGTAGGGCATCCTATAGGACATCCTGCAGGACATCCTATAGGGCATCCTGTAGGACATCCTGCAGGACCCCTGCAGAAAATCCTGCAGGATATTCTGCCATCCTGCAGGTATTTTGCAATTTTTCATGCAGGAATGATATCCTGCAGGATTTTCCTGCAGAATCATCCGGTAGAAAAATATATCTGATGGTAGACAATAATTTCCTGCAGGAATATCCTACAGGACTATCCTACAGAAAATCGTTCCTGCAGGAAAAATCGCGAAATAC
>UXGC01001478.1:0-22421 GCA_900480045.1 Eurytoma adleriae | reverse complement strand
ACTATTCGGAACTAGAAAACAATTCCTAAAGTTTCGTCCAAATCCGTGACCCGGAGGTGTGACACTCTCCTGGTAAGAATGTGAAATTGAATAATATTTCAGTTTGGTAAGGATCGGGAGCAAACATTTTTAATAAATTTTCATTTTTTTGCATATAGACAATATATATATATTTGGTACCGAAATCTTTAAGTATTACAATGATTTGAATTTTACGCAACATTTGACAAGACTGTAGCCGCATGGTGACGGCTTTATTCGATTGCAACATTTGAAGCGAACTTATATCTAGTTATTATCAACCACATCTTCATTATTTTCACACTGAATGATACGATTAACAGTACTTCAATTGGAAAAATTAACTAAAGACTAAATTAATTAAAACATTCTGGTAACGATTAATAACATAGCAAAATTTATAAGTAAAACTATAATAAATTTGAAATAAAGCATTTAAAGTAAAAATTAATTAATTGAATAAGCTCCAAATATCTGGAAAAAAGTAAATAAATTGATTTCAAAAATAAACAAATTTTAAATAAAAGAAATGTATTTTATTAGCAACATAATCAGACAGTACCTAATTGTAAGACATTATACCTAGTTAAATATAATTCGTTAATCCAAATCAATGGTATGTATAGAAAAAAACATCTAACTGTAAGGTACTTTATTGTCTGTGCTTATGTTCGAGTAAGTTTTGTGCTAGCACAGTTTCTTATCTTAATTTCTAAAGAAAACATCGTTGAATTGATTACAATTCATAATAATTTTCAAGTCAAACATAAATTTTTTTTTTTTTTCATTAAATTTTTTTCATATCTACGATAATTCATTGGTTTCACGAACAATTCAAACTTGTTTAACCTAACATAACTACATTACTTTTGATTTCAGTTACATCACGTTGAAATTTTGGTAAATTCAACATAAAGAATTTGTATGGCACCTTATAACAAATACACGTTTTCAAAACTGAAACATTTTTATGCAATTAATATGGAAGATTTTTCGATATTTTAAGTCATCGAATGCAGTGTAGTTAACAATATTTGCATAGTAAATGGTACATATTATCGACAAATTATTTTTATGTAAACACAATATGGGTAGATGAAATTTGCATGAGAAAAATATAAACAAATCTTAACTGATTGCATGTAACAAAAGATCGTACAGTAATTACATAATTTCGTACGCAAAGTAAACGTCATGCTCTCTAAATTCAAAATAAAAGGTCCCTGATTCGCAGATTTTAGTGCCATTCGCGGATTCAAATTTAGGGAACACAAGAATTTATTACAAGTCGTAAATTGCATCTGGTGGCATGCACGCTCGCAACCTTTCTTGCTCCTAAAACAGAAAACGCCTTAATAATATATTAAACGCATGTAAAAATTGCCATATGTAAGTTACGACAGCATCTGAGATTTTCGCAAATCACTTTGGCACTATAATGAATCGAAGTTTTACAAGGTAAATAATTCCCCGTTAAAGTACGTAATCGGCGTTTAAAAAAAACACTGCGGCTTTCTTTTTGCATGCGGTATGCCTTCGCCACGGAAGCCGGTGGCGTTACATGCGACGTCGCCTCGATCTAATATTCAATGCTCTTTCGACCCTGATTTGCATTCAACATTCAGACATACAAGCGACTTCCAGATTTCAATCTGGCATAAATTTTTTTTTTTCCAGTTTTCTAGCCTCCCTTTATCTCCCTTTCTTCACCCCCCTCTCTCTCTCTCTTACTTTTTCTCACTCTCTCTAACTCCCACTCTTTTTAAAATCTAACCTTTCCCATTTTTGTTCGTGCATGGATATAATTCCCTGTGTAAAGTACATTTACCAAGTGTGCAATTTATACTTTTTTTTTTAATTTTTCATACTATTTATTCAAATAAAGTATCATGAGAAAAGTAACGTTGAACAAAAGTTTATCGAAATACAGAAAAACGGATATTGTTCAATCAGTCATACTAAATTCAGGTCAGTCGTTACTTTTGGAATGTGAAAAAGTTTTTTCACTATATTTTTAAAAAATCAATAATAGTATCAAAGATCTATAAAGAATCAGTTTAAGTACTGATATAATTATTTTTTTCATACATTAACTGTTTTCGATTAAATCGAATACTGTATAATCTGTAAAACAAGCGTCTATCTTTGAAGAATAGGTACACAATGTTTACTCCTGATCTCTTAGCACCTTCAATTTTAAGAAAAAAAGTTAATAATCGTGACTGACATTTTAAGGTACTTTTCAAGTGTCGCTATTTCTTTAAGTAATTTGTGTTTGTAAATATATAGATACGACTTTTGTAAAGTTCTAAAAACGGATAAATATTGATATACATTAAAACGCTTATACAATATAGATAACTATTTTACTCTATCATTTTTTTATTGTCGGCTCACATTCACTTACGCTAGCTAATGTTGAACGCGTTGGTCACTTTATTTTTCATATTTTTTATAAACCATTTGATTCGACGTTAAACCCAAAGTTCTATTATTTCTCAGTCGGAGGAGTGGCGTTTAAACAAATAATTTCAAGAAATCGACGTCGATTTGGCTGATTCTCGACGTCGATATCCATGCAGAAAGGTCGGAAAAAGTGGAAAGAATCAAAGGCTAGCCTAATGTCGGCGACAGTTTTGCACTGATTAAGTCCAACCGGTGAACACAATAAAATCTCACTTAACGCGACGCTCGTCCCGGTGACGCTACATATTAAATGATCGCGTGCGTTGCTACGACCTCGTCGAGGGCATCGAAGTCTCTCCTTAAGTTTTTTCTTCCCCCCTGAGTCCGAGCAAGGAGAGTCCCCCTCTAGGTAGACACTTTGCGTTTTGGTATACAGCTCGTACGGTTAGATTAGCGGTGTCGCGTATATAAATATAGATGAAAGGCGGTGCGATTCTATACATTTATTCGGTGCGCTAGTCAATCTTATTCATTACGGCAAGTGCGTCTTCTTTTATTTAACTCTCTTAACTTTGTATCCTCGCAAAATATACGGACTGCCCTGGAATTGATCAGAAAATCCGCATTTCCACGGATACCGAGGCGAACGCGAGGCTCGAGTTTCGGAAGATTCGTTCGGCGACGCCGCGTGGGCCGCGGCGTCGATGGATCGATACGGCGGGGAAATTTCGTAATCAATTGCACTTCAGTCCCCTCCCATTTTTTTTAAATTCACGCATAATGACTTACGCGGTATTAGAATAAAACTCACGGCGAAAAAACTCATGGCACTGTGGCGAGGGGCAGCTGCCATTCCCAGTTAGCTGTGGCGCTTCCCTCCCTTAAAAACCTTTTACCTAAAGTCTAATCGAAGTCTATGAAAAGTTCAACTCGAGCGGTAATGTACACGGAAACCCTTCTGATAAGGTCGGAGTTTCCGATGATCCATTATCGCGTGGATTCTCCCGGCTGCTCCCTAACAATAGACGTCGAAAGATTACTCCGCGAAATTACATTTCGCCATTAATCTCGCCTCCCTCTTACAAAAGACGCTGCTACGGACTTGGCCCAGGAAGAGTCAGAGTGCACGAGCGGCGGGTGTTGGCGGTGCGAGTGGCTCTTACGTTGGCGTGGTGAGGATCTCGAGGATGTCCTCGGCGCTCTTCTTGCACTTCTGAAAGTGCACCCAGTATACATGCGGAATGGTCCACTTGAGGAAGAGCTCCAGGTTCTTCCGGAGCGAGTCGAACTCCGAGACCTCCTCGCTGGTCCTCACGGCCTCCTTGCCCGCCGACAGGAGCGAGTCGACGAGCAGCTCGTCAATGAGCCGCTTGCCGAAGCCCAGCTCGTCCAGACGTTCCTGCTCAGAGATCCGCTTGAGCAACACCGCCAGCAGCAGCCTCATCCGCTCGATGGACATGTTGCGGAACTTGGCCATCGCCGCGGGCGACATGCCGTCCGAGGAGCAGCCGGAGTCCCAGTCGGCCGGCTGCTTGTCGCAGATCTTCTGGTGGGCCTCCAGGTCGTTCTTTATCCTGAAGTGCTTCTTGCACCAGGAGCAGCCGTAGGGCTCGCTCCTGCCGTGGATGCACTTCATGTGCTTCTTCCAGTGGGGCAGCTGAGTGAAGCCGGCCTTGCACTCGGTGCACTTGAAGGGCCGCTCCCCCGTGTGCCTGCGGGTGTGGAGCTTGAGGGCGGTGGAGTGGGCGAAGGCCTGCCAGCAGACGAGGCAGCGGAACGGCCGCTGGCCCGAGTGGGTCCTCTGGTGCACGGTGAGCTGGCTCTTCTGGGCGAAGCGCTGGCCGCAGTTGGCGCAGCCGTGGGGACGGTCCTTGGCGTGGGTGCGCATGTGCTGGGGCAGGTGACCCTTGAAATTCTTGTTGCAGATCGTGCAGACGAACGCCTTGTAGTCATTGTGCAGGCACTCGTAGTGCTTCTTCAGGGCGTCGCGCCTGACGAAGGCCCGGGGGCACATCACGCATTTGTGGTCCTTCTGCCCGTTGTGGCGCTTTACGTGGAGGGCGAGGTTGGCCGCGCAGGTGAATCTCCCGGAGCAGAGGTGACAGGCGTACGGCTTGACCTTGGAGTGGGTGCGCTCGTGCTGGACCAGCTGGCCGCCCCGGGCGAAGCTCTTGTCGCAGGTCTTGCACTTGTAGGGCTTGAAGCCAGTGTGGGTGCGCATGTGGAGCTTGAGTCGTTCCTTCAGCGGGAACTCCTTGCCGCACTCGTTGCACTCGTAGCCGGGGTCGTCGCTGTGCATCACCTTGTAGTGGTTCCGGAGGCCGCCGCTGCCCTTGAACAGCGCACCGCAGATGCCGCATCGGTGTTTCTTCTTTTCCTCGGGTTTTTCTACTTGAGGCGAGCCGAAAGTCTCCAGCTTGTCGATGCCGTTCTCCACGACGTTGTTGTTCTCCTGCTCCAGCATGTAATTCGCCTGGATGATGTCGCTGATCTTGTTGCGGAGCTCCGTTTCGGCGTCTATGGGTTCAGCCGGCGGGGTATTGGGCTTATCGATCTTAAATGCAGACTGGACACTCTTCTTCTTTATGGTCTTCGTCATGGTCTTCGCCATGGTCTTCGTCGTGGTCTTCGCCATGGTCTTCGCCAGGGTCTTCGCCATTTTCGCGATGGTCTTCTTCTTCCTGGGTCTGCCCCTGGGGCGACCTGGTTTGCCTGTCTTGAAAGTCGCGGTCTTCGCAGCCTCCTGGAAGCACTTAGCGCTCTGCACGGCAGCGCCCTCGATCTCCGGGCTGGAGCAGTCCTCGCGCTGGCCCAGGTAGTCGTAGATCTCGTTCCTCTCCTCGAGGTACTCGAAGTCCCCGTTCACCGCGTTCTCACCGTACGAGTCTTCAGCGTCTTCCTCGTCGACGTCCGGGGCGTTGGTCATCTCCATGATGCTCGCAATTCGTTTGGCAGCCTTCTCCTGCTCCTCGAGCGCCTCGTCGCGCAGGCCCATCTCCAGGTGCCGCCAGTGCTCGTGCATGCGCTTCCTGGGGTACTGCGCGCCGAAGTGCTCGAAATCGTCGAGCTGCTTGCTGGTGAGGCTGCGCAGGGCCCGCAGGCCGTCGGTGTCCTCCGCCGCGTAGTCGCCGCCGCCACCGCCGACCACCTTGATCCGCGAGTGCTCCACCGGGCGCAGCTCCGTCAGCTGCACCTCCTCCATCGGCTGCTCCGCCATCGGCTGCTCGGACATGAACTTCGTCATCGCGCGGCCGGGTTTATCGAGTCGCCCGCCAGTACACCTGCGCCTCGCGCCGCTGTGTTATGAGGACTTTATCGGATACGCGCGCGCGTTCGCTCGCGGCGCTTTCTGACTCCCACCTCCTCCTCCGGCGCCTCTTATCGCTCGAAGCTCCTCGCGTTCTTAATTTTCCTTTCGAGTGCTCGCTTTGCTCGCGCGCCGAACAATTCTATTTTTTTCTCTTTACGCCCGAAGCCGAGAGCGCAGCATCATTGCACGTTGACTCACCGTCGAGCGACGTCCGTGCCCCACCGCGTGCCGTTAATTTCTTCCACTTTGTTTCGATCGCTCGTACGGCTACAAAATAAAAATTCAATTCTCCACTTTAAAATTCATTTAAACTTTAAATTATTCTACACATTCATAATGTTAGTAAGGCCGAGAGAAAACAAAACTTTTCAAGCGCGAGCGTGACTTTAAATTCACTACAGGCAAAATGAAAAAAAAAAGCTTAGTTTGTCAATTTTTCAGAGATAAGAAGCGAAATAGCGTACCTGCGATCTCTCGTCTGGCGCAGAGGATGCTGGACCACACTGCGCGATGGTCCTGGAAGATGACGTACTCCGGTCCCAAGCGGGCGTCGGAGTCTCCCGGTCCTGGGCCGTGTCTCGAGTCTCTGTCCGTCCCGACCGGCGGTGCTCCAGCAACCCTTCCGCTCGCGGGGCCCTCTCTGGCTAAGCGGGACGACCTGCCGCTGTTCCGCCGGCGATCGACTGAGTCGAAAAAGCGCCAGGCCGGCTCAGTTCCCCCAAACTCTCGCGCTCTCCGGCTCTCCCTCCCTCCCTCTCCTTCCTTCTCTCTCGTCGCTCTCCACGTATATACGCGGCGCGGTATGTACGTCGCAGCGCAAGCGCGCAATCGCCGGTTCGATAACGCCGGGCGCTCTCGTTCGCTATATATCTCCCTCTCTCTGTCTTTCTCCCTCCCTCCCTATCGCGCGCGCTGCGTCTTCTGTCTCCGTTTTTCCCCTTTCGTGTTTGCGCGCTCGCTCGGCTGTGCGCGCTCCGCCGGCGCGCTCCCTCGCCGCTGGGAATTTTCTTCGGTGTAAACGCTGCGTGAGCGCGGGCCACTTTTCCTCGCCTCTCAGCTCGGCGCAGCCAACCCCTCGCTGGCGTCCGAGAGCCACCCCCAGCAGCCGGACCTTTCGGCTGCAGCCTCGCGGGCCTTCTGTCGCGGGTGACGATTTTACGGCCTCGTGTGTCTCTCCTCCCCCAACCCGGCGCCCCTTATTGGCCGGCTGATTTATGCCCCCCCGGGGATGGCCGCGCGATCGTCGCCTCTAATGAGGCCCACCGCGAGATCGAGGATGACGGGGGAAAAAAAAGAGAGGGCAGAGTGCGGGTGGATATTCTCGCGGTCCTCCTCGCGGATGGGCGAGATCGAGCTGCAGGCCGCGATACGTGCGCTCGGTTTCCGCCGAGCGTCAATCTCGTCCCCCTCGTGTGTATACGTGCACGGGGCTCGGGCCACCACAATAGCGGGATACCTCCGGTGCGTGACGTCCAGTGTTTCCAGCTCGGCTAGCAACCCCCTGGTCCTTTCCACCCTTGCCGCCGCCGCCGCTGATTGCGAGGGCGCATCCTCGACTACGCTGTTGTGCTTTCTCCCCCGTGCTCGGTTTTGCTCTCTCTATCTCTCTCTATCTCTCTCTCTCTCTCCCCTCCCCCTTTTTTTTGCTCCCCGGCCCACGCGCTTCTCTTCTCTCTCTTTTTCTCTCTCGAAAGTTCGAAGACCCTTTGCGCTCTCGACCCCCCTGGACTCTCTTTCGCCCCGCTGGACCGGCGCTAAATGACAAGGCTGTACACTTTTTCCCCGTCCACGGGAATTCGCGCGACGGCGAAATACTCTCGTTTCTTCCTCTTTTTTTTCCCGTCGTCTTCTTCTTCCCGGGGCGCTTCTCTATCGCGGACCCTCGTGCGGACTATTTGTCTCGCTCGTTATCCCCCCCGGAATTGGGCTCGAGGATTGAGATTTTTATGGGACGCTGTATCTTTATTTCATTATATTCTGTACCGGCCCTTTGTTCGCGGGGCGCGACGCGCCGAGACTTGAGTCACACTGGCGCGACCCTTTCCGAGCGATCGAGCGTTAACAATCGCGCCGAATCGCTTTTCCCGCACGCAAAAGTGTTTTAGGTCTCTCGAGCAGTTTGACTCTCTCTCCGTACGGACGGACCCCACCCGCTTTTTGACGGCGGAATTAGAATGCGTTTAAGCGATTGATTTAACACTTACTTATCGTCGGCCCACCCTACTCGATACGCCGATACACTTTTTTTTCCGCCCCACGCACGTCGCTCCTATTAATGCCACAGTGTTTTACGGATAACTTGTTGAAGCGCCCGAAAAGCCGCAGCTTTATGGGTATTTTTCTATCAGTTATGATTTATGGACAGATAATTTATCTCGAAATTAATAAAAATTAACGATTATTTCTTTAAATTTTGAAGCAATAACAAGTACTCGTTTCAACAATAATTAGCTAATTAAGATTTGCCGCCGACAAATCCTCTCTTTTTTAGCGAAGATATCTATTTATCACACTTTGCGCTACTCAGTCTTTTCGCGTTCCTTCATAATATTTTATCGACACCTTATTGTTCGCTTTATTTCCTCTTCACTTCCGTTCTATTTTCTCGAGAAAACTTCTGCCACTCCCGCGTCACAGTGACTTCCTCCTTCACCCTAGAAAATTCCTTCTCTCTCCGCCAATCAACAATTTCCCTCACGCACTTCTTCCCTTCCTCCGACGTAATTTATCGAATCGACGTTGCAATTCCAGCATCAAACGATCCTCGGGTATTTGTTCGCATCAAAAATTGAACAAAAGATCGTTCAATTATTTATTTAATTTCTTCCGCGAGCTAAGGGCGAGAAATAAACGAGCGTGGCAGTCGATGAAGAAGAGTCGTGATCGCGTCGCTTATTTACCCATTCGCGGAGAAAGTTTCCCGATCCAATAAAAAGATGAAGCACATTTGTCGGGACGATGATCGGGGCGCAATCGGGCCATAACTCATCCTCCGCAATAATCGTATCCTCGCTATCGGGCGGGAATCGGCGGGCGCCGCAAATATTCCCGGCACCCTATAACCATTTCCCTCGGACCCTCCCAGCTCCTTTGCTCGTCGCGCGGGCGCTCATTTATTAATTTTCGCGAGGCACGCGCGACCCCTCAATCTTGGGGCCCACCCCATTCGTCGCTCGCCCCAAATGGCCATCCACCCGCGGCGACGCGCGCGACACATGTGCACCGCGCCGGGAGCGCTGCTCCGCGGCCGAGCGGTCCGGCATCGATGTCGCTCGGGAATTCCAATTCTGCAGCGCTGTTCTCTCGCGCGCGCTGCGCTATATGCCGAAAAACCGGGAGGGGGGCCGATCGTTCGCGTGCTTCGGCCGGGGGGAGCGGGAGGTAAGGCGGCCGAGGGGCCGTCGTCTCTATTTCGGGTGCGCGCGGTGTTCTCTTTTTTATCTCGCTCTCGAGTGTCCGGATCCCCGTGTTTGATTTCACTCGATTTCCGGCCGATTATTCACGGCTAACGCCCTATTAACGCTCCCCGCCTTTTTTTATCCCCCGGCGCCTTCGTCCTTTTTTTCCTTCCCCAAAGAGAGATACACGCCCGCAGGGGGGCGAGAATCGACGGGTCGTCGATGCGTCCCGTCTATAGGCCCTTAATTTGGGAGTCGGGATTTTTTTCGATTAGGCTCCCGCGCTTAAGTGGCCTCGAGCGCCCGCGGCGGCGGCCGACGCCTTATTTTCGCTCGCCGGCAAGTGGATTCGGGGCTGACGCGCGAGCGAGCGGCAGATTAGACCGAGGGGGAGAGAGACGCCGGAGCGTCCAATTAAGGCTGTAGCGACTGCTCTTCTCTTTTTTCCTCGCCGATTTCACGCACACGTACGCCCTGATTTTTTTCTCTTCACTGTATCACTCGACTTCGCTTACTCTATTCCCGGTGACTTTTTCCTTTTACGGACGCGGCACATCGCCGGGAGTTAACCGCGTTAGCCCCATGATACCGCCGCGCCAGAAGGGCGGCTCTATCACCGCCGCCGCCTGGCCGAAGTCTCGCCCAGAGCCGGGGGATGGGAAGAGGGAGCCGTCACCAGCACCACCACCACCGCCGCCAACAACGCCGGCAGATATCTGAAATGAAAGGAGAGAACAGAAGCTAGGGAGACGCAGCGAGGCCTCGGACTTTTCCTTTCAGCTCGATCCCACTACTCCTCCCCTCGCGTCCCCCTTGCGAACACGTGCGCGCGGTTAGTCACGAGTTTCGCCAATCTCGCTCTTTTCCAGGGCAGGGCCTCCCTCTCCGGCCACGCATCCTCCCGCCGAAAGTGAGAGGCGAGCGCCCGATCGGGAGTTACTTAGGTAACTTTAACATTTAAGGGAGAGGCGAACCCTCCCTGCGCGCACTATGGACTGCCAAAGTAATGAGGTGTACGAGCACGGAAAATTCGATGGCCCGGGAGCTCGGAGAATGCGATTGGCGGCCGATTTGGGGGGTGTCGGCCGGCGGTTTTCAAACATTTGGGGATGCGTGAGCCTCGGCTGTAAAATTGTTTCCCATTCGGATCTCTGAATTCAAGCTATTCGCGGTCGAATAAAACGGGCAACTGCGCCAATTCATTTAAGGCAATCGAAGATTATTTCATTTCCGTTTCCGTGTATTTTAGCTTATAATTATTTTGAAATGCATCATTACAACTTTTTTAGTGAAATATTAGTTTCTGTCATTTTCGCAATAGTTTCAATATTTACAATTTTATAAAAAATAGGTTACTTGTAATAGTTTCGCCGAAAAAAAGTTCTAATTTCAAGAAATTATTAGATTGAAAAATTATGCACACTGTGTAGTTGATTCAAAGAAATTATTGAGTTGAGACTGCTAATCTTTTTCAGTGCATAATTATTTTTTTCAAATAAGAGATTAACCTTTTATTTATTAATTATATAATATTAACAAATATGCTCAGTTTCTTCAAAATATGTAATTTTATGTAGTATGCTGAAACTTTACATCTAAAAAAGTTAATTGCATTAATCAACATCAACAAATTGTTTTTAAGTTCTAAATCTTTGCAATAATTCAATATAAAATGAACTAATTTATTCGTTAATCTACATTTTATAAGCAGCATGGCTGCAATGGAAGTAGTATCATTAAATGCAGACAAAGAAAGAGTTTATCATTTAAATGAAATAGTCCAAGGGTTCAAACAGCCCAACAAAAAAAAAAGTATTCGCCTGCGACGCCATTAATTCTGACCGTATTTAAAAACTGAATGCTACGGAGGGGGCGATTCGAACCTCGTGATCGCACATCGAGAGCAGATCTATTCGCGCGAACAAAAGGATGCTTTAAGCCATTCTCTCTCGCTTTTCTCTCTTATTTTTTTCTCTTTCCTCCTAGGCGCGCAACCCTATTTTCGCAGCCACCCCGGGTCTGTTTTTTAACGAAGATGAGCCCACTTCAATTAGGGGTGGCATTGTGTCCGCGGCGGCAGATCAAAGGATCAAATCCTGTCGCAGCGAATTTTCGCAGTCGCTCAATGGACGCGTGGGAGCGCGCGTCCCGCAACCCCTACCCGGTCTTAATGCGCCTGCTTTGCGCTTACGCGCGCCTGGAGAATACCGGCGAGCGACGCCTAGTGTAAATAATGCACGAGCAGTATGAATCGAAAGAGGCTTAATAGATGGTGAAATATTTACGGAAAAGCTGTATTACTTAAGCGATCCGTATAGTGACGCGGCAGTTATTTTTATGACTGATTTTCCTAATTACGTTTATGCCGGAAGATTTTAAGTAACCAATTGGCCGATTGTGTTTACGCAGGATTATATTTAATGTACGTGATACCATTTAACAAATTGATTCTTAACAAATAAAGTTATTTAGAAATGAGAGTAACGTTGAAAAATAATAAATATGTTATAGCATTAATTTTAAGACAAATTCCGGCGTACTCACACCGTCTACTTTATCTAATTAATGATTATTTTTTAATAGTTTTGTAAAGAAACGATAAATGAAATAAATTAAGAGATATAAATATTATTTTTAAATATATTCCGCCGTTATAAAAGTGTGATAAGAATAATTAATAGCCTAACATGAACTTATCTATAAGACTAAAATAGTTTATCAAAATACGTAGAAGTACAATTTTTTCATAAAGTTTTTTATTCGAATCTGAGATTACTATTTTTAAACGTGGAGGAAATCATGAATCAGTGCACTAACTTAACAAAGTAACTTTGGATTTGATGTAGTCAATTTTAAACGCTTTATAAATGCAAATTCAAAATAATTTTACATATATACACCCGCGTATTCATCGAGTTACTCCTGAAATTCGCTGTGATAGGATACGCGACTTTGATCCTTTGATCTACATAGCTGCCACGAGGCCTTTCCTGATAAAGAGGGGGAGTACATCTGTTTCATAAATATACCGGATATTTCGCCAAAAGTTTGAATATCATTTAATAAACGGAGAAATTTTCACGTTCACCTCCATTAATTTATTAAACAAATTTGTGATCAATTTAAGCTCTCAATAAAATTAAATTTTACAATTATTAGTAATAACGACACGTGTACATCTGCTTCATTACACTTGGCAGTTATAAATATCATGTTCATTTATTGTTTAAAACAATATAACAAATAAATGTTTTACTGTTAACAATAAGAAAATAAATGAATGTTAATGTAAATTTGATTTTATGACGCATTTTTAAATGTTAAAGTTACCTTTATTCTTTTTTCAGGAATGAGTTATTATAATGGCATCAATCTCACAAGCACACAAAGTACATAAAAGGGATTATATCTACATCAAAGCAATAAAACAATAAGAAAGTCATCTGGAAAAGCCATTCACCAAGCAACCCAGCGAGTTAGTAGGAAACTTATGGCGTAAAAAGTCTGGCGAATTTCATCTGCATAAATCCATTACGGAGTCTCATTTCATTAAGAGTAAACCCTTATCCCATCATATAAGAAAATTTGCCAAATACATTGTTGGTATGATTTATTCCAGCATTAGCATCACTTTAAGATGGCTCGAGCACTTGCTGCTGCATACAATTAAGGCAGCTATAATGGAGATTTATAAATTTTTGTTAATATATTCTTATTATGACATTTTTTTATTACATTTCCTTTCTCTCTAGATAAATGACTGTTTTAGTATAAGATTGAAAAATTAAATTTAGAGGATAGAGAAAAAAAATTATAAGTAAATAATTATTTTATAAATCAGTTTCTTATGATTGTACTGTAATACTTCGAAAACTACTAGCATTGAAATTAAATTTCAATGCGAAATTACGTTATTACATTTTATAAGTATTACAGTCTCTCGAGTCACCTTAACGTGATTTCATTCCTCATAGCTAACATGCCCGACATTCAAATCACCACAATAATGTTCGGAAAAAACCAAGTTCCAAAAGGGCAATTAAACAACTGACTAATCCCATGTTCCCCCATACAATGTTGCAATCTAAAAACGTTAATTGCGCATAAAGCCGATCCACCGAGATATCGACTCGTCGTCGATATGCCATTACGCGACGCATTAGCTGGATTCCCAAATCGAGCAATCGCGCCTTTGAAAAAAAACGAGGAGTGTGAGAGAATCGGTGGGAGAGGCGGGAGACGAGGAGTCTTATCGGGCCGCAATCTCGACCTGCGCTTTCGTGACTGCGAGTAAATGCGACTCCCGAGGAAATAGAGCCCAAAGTGCGTCAAAATCGCGATTCGTATCGGAGTGACGCGCAGACCTATAAATGACCCGGAGCAGTACGTACGTAAAATCGTAAACATATGTCGACTTTGCTACACGATGCGCTGATGTATCGATCGCAGCAGATAAAAAGGAAACATTTTTTTCATAGATAATATTTTACTACTTTTTATTTTGCTTTAAATATCAAAGCCTTTTGGCTTACTAATATTTAATTTTTTCATTTTCTTTAACTTTTTTTTTTAAATAATTTGTTATATAAAGCCTACGTTTTAAGTATTTTAAGAACTACTTTATAATGTTATTATTAACATTTAGTCAAAATTAAATTAATCAAAAATTGTATAAAAGTCATAGATTCATTTGTTTTAATTAATAATTGAATTGTAAGCGAATTAGTTTTGTGTTGAATTAATAAAAATACTTTTATTAAGACATTTATAATTATCATCTTCTTCACTTTTAATAGATTAAATATAACTAAAAATTTTTTTAATTAAAATGACTAATTTATTTAATTTAATTCGTTACCCTAAGAAATTAGCATTGACGCCGAGTCGTTTACATTAGCTTAATAAAATAATCGAGTAAAATTAGGCGCGCTAACAGGAATATAATAGGGTATTCAGAAATCAGAGGAAGCATTTTTCCCGTCGGGGGAAAAAATGCTAACGCAATGATAATTCCCGATACGCCTAGGCCCCGCAGCCAAACGCCCATATACGGCGCGGCGAAAACATTTCAATATTCATCGTTATTAGCCGATTCGGATTTCGCCTCCGTCCGGTCGACAAAAAGGAACACTCATCCCCCTCCCGGGCCCCTTTCTGCCGAGTAAACGCCGGCGCGCACGTACGACCGCCGCCCAAATTGATTTCCGATGTAAATCTTGCCGCGCCGACCGCACGGTCCGCGCGCGTCGTTCGGCAGCACGACTCCCCGACTAAACGAGCGCCAGTCTCTTTCGCTTCTCTCCCCCTTCGGATTTGCTTTTCAAATGATAAGATTCACGTAATCTTATCAGCGGCGTGAGTAGCCGCCCGGAGATCTCGACCGCGCGTAGGAAACAAGTGTCCGGCAGCTTCTTTTTTATGAAGGGACGCGAGCGAGCGTTTATACGCGGAGGGAGGGTGAGATCCCCCGGAAAGGGCGTCTAATCCTCCCCTGCCTTCGCCATTTGTCAGGTTAAGAAAGTTTTTTAATTTGCGCCGGGGAAAAAAGGCGCGAGCCGAGTGTCGTCTCCTGGACCCCGAGGATCAGCCAATTAATTACGTACCGCTTTTGTCCCTTCTTTATCATTTTGCGCATCATTAAATTTGTCAGTGCATTGGGCGCGGTGTCAGTTGCCGTTCGGACTTTTTTATCTTCAGGCAGAGAAATCTGATTTTTTATCTGCAGCGTTTTTTATGTCTTTATGCTGCGCAATTGTACTTTTTACTTCTTTACTTTTATCAAAAGTCGAAAACATTATCAAGAGTTGAATTTATTTTTAAACACACTGAAACTAGAAATATTCATCTCCGTCAATTTTTTTGTGATTAGATTAGAAACGCCTTTGCGCAACATGAAGTGCATTCGATACAGTTGTGTAGATAGAAAGCGAAAACTTTAATTATGACTTCAATTCAGTCTCTTCGCCTATCTTTTAAGTATGACTGCATCGACGCTCGGCAAGCTGTGAGTCACACGTAATTTAAGTTCATAAATTTATAGTTAGATAGCCTTAATTATAATAGAATTAATAAGTAATACTGGAGCAAAATCTAATAGTTTTGAATAATAAATTTGAATAAAATCAAAAAATGATTACATCTAATTTTGTAAAATTTTTCGTATTTGTAATATACATGTAAAAGAATATTGTGGGAGTGAAGAGAACGAGCAAAAGAAAGAGCGAAAGAGCCGGAACGCCAAGGTGCTTGAAGTATATGAGTACATGAAAGCATTATTATTCCTGTTTTTAATGTACTCTTTTATTCTTTATTCTACGTCTAGTGTTTCATTTATCAAGCCCGCAAAAAGTACCACGCAAGATTAATATTTCCAAGCTTAAAGTAAATTTTTCATTTCACGTCTCCAAAGATTTAGCGAAATTTTCCTCGCAGCAGTTAGTCGACGTAGCGCGTGCGCTATAGCAGTTAATCAGAGCAAGCGCGGCTGCAACATTTATACACTTATGTACCGCGAAGAAAATTCTAAGCGAGATCAAAAAGTCATAAAGCCGCAAGAATGACATCGCCGAGAGCGCCGCGGCAAGAGGGCATACAGCTCGCTATTTTTACCGCGCTCTATTTTTATCGCGCGCTCGCTCGCTAGCTCGCTTGCGCGAGTGACCCAGAGAGCCGACGCCGCCATCCGTCTCTCTCGAGTCCGCTCGTTACGTCGCCCCGGACAAAAGAGACTCGCCCCGTCGAGCACCTTTTCTCCCCGAAAAATTCCGATCGCGGAGTGGCGGCGCCGAGGCCGGAGGCTCGAGGAGTCGTCGGGGGAAAAGCGGGGAAAAGTGAGGCTCTCGCACGGACCCTTCGGCGCACGCAGCGTATACCAATCAGCCGGCTAACTTTATTTCTCGAGCAGAAAAGAGAGAAGGAGGCTGCGTGCGCGCGCCGCGCGACGAAAAGCAGCCTCGAATCGGCTCCTCGGCGCGAAAGAGCTCGTATAGATTAGCCGCGGGGGAGACGAGCTCAGCTTCCGTCTCTCTCTCCCTTTCTCTCTCTCTCTCTCTCTCTCATCCGAGAGCGAAGAGAGAGAAGAGAAGAGCGAGGAGAGAGACAGAGAGAGTGGGGGAGGGAGCGACGCGAGCACTGCAGCGCGCTCGTGTGTGCGCACCCATACTTTGCGTCGGTCGTCGTCGACTCGACGTACCTAGTCGTCGCCCCGTGACGATCTATATACCCACTCTCTTTCTCTCCTCTTGCTGCTCTCTGCTTCAGCTCACTCTCCTTTTCGCTCTACCGAATGATGATTAAATTTGTACTGCCTGCCTTCGGGCTTTAATTTAATTTTTACAGCCAATTTTTAATTGCATGACAAATAGTTTTTTGTGTTTCTTTTTATTCATTGAAGATTTGTTTGTTCGATCAATTTGCTTTCGATTATATATAGATTTTCACTTTACTTCACATTGCATTTATTTGCTGCTTTTACTTAAGATTTATTTTTAAAAAATTATGATGAATATTATCTTTATGTAATTAATTACAATAAAAGTGAACGATTTATTTGTACTGCTCCTTTTAATCTGTGTAATTTAAAGTTAATTTATTAGGATAAATTTTATCGCTTGCTAGCGTCTTAGAAAATACAAGTTTCCTGAAGTGAAATTAGGAGAGAGAATATCGTTGAGGTCACTCTTGTTGTTTATAAACTGACACAGTTTATAGTAAAATCTTTCCAGTGTTGCGGAAGACTTTGAACGACTTATTGCCCCGCACGTAGAAGGCGCATAGTCTACATTCTTTCACAGTTATTGACCTGCAAATAGTTATTTCGACCCTTTCGGTTTCCTTTCGGCATCCCTCGCGAGGGAACTCTGATCCCAGGCGTCAGGCATGAAATTGAAAACTATTTAGTAACCGCATAAATTTCAGCAAATAGAACGTTTTCCATCTCCACTAATTAATTACCCCAAAATAATTATTTTGTAAATATCCTTTTGTTAAATTCCCATAAAAAATTTATTTGTATACACGACTTTTTATTATCTTTCACACTTTGCGCTGTGTTTACTCTCAAATTATTTGTTTTACTAATTCCAACGTTTCATTGACCCAAGCCAAATACGATGATCAATCAATTTTTTTTTTTTTTTTGTATACCCACGCACATGACACGTTATTTACTTTAATGCCTGATCTATTCGATCGCGTTCCTGCTAAGTAACAACTACACAATATTAGCCTTTTGTACTACGGGATTATGTTAGCCTGTATCGCTGCCCCAACAAGTTGTTGAATAAGTAATCGCCCCATACGTCTACTTTTTTCCCCGAGCTTTTTTCTCCCCATCGCGCACCCTCCTACTTTTTATCACTTTTCCTCGGATTCCCCATTTAACATGTGTACCTCGATGTTTAACGAGTCACATCATAAGTGCGGCCAGTGAATTTTTTCTCTCCCTACACCCGAGAAGAAAAACGACGTCGCCTCGAACTCCTTTCACTTTCCCTGATACCCGCAGACGCGCGCCCGGGCTTATCTCCCGCGCCTCCCTCCTCCTCTGTTCCCTGATGAAAATAAAGGCTTGTGCCAAACCTCTTTGAGTCAGCAGGCGCGTGTGCGCATTGAACTTCCCAGGGCAATCGCGCAATAGGCCCGCGTCGCGCGCGCATTCCTCGAGTCCGTAGCGCTCGCACACCCACGCACACGGATTCACAACCACACACAGACACACACACACATACACACAGGCACGCAGGAACGCGCAAGCAGACACTCGGAGGCGGTCAATTACTATTATCGTCCCAGTGCCGCCAGACTGTTTACGCCGCGGCGCGAGGTTGGATAATTCGGGTGGTACTCACCAACTAGGCTCCCGACTGCCCGGACGTCACTCGCGCGACGAGGCCCTACCCTCCGCGGGTCTCGCCATCTTCGATCGCGCGTGCACGCGCACTCCACTTTAAAAAGCTTCTGTCCTTGTCTGCGCCGCGGCCGGGAGGGTGGCGAGGGAGCCGCCTCCCCCTCCTCCGCCTCCGTCGCCCGCCCGGCCCCTTATACACCGAGTTCGCCGCGGCGTTCCGCGGGACGGGGTGCGCGGATTTAGCCCGGGCACGGGTGACTTCCACGCGGTGCGCTTCACCCCGGGGATGCGAGACTTCGACGAGGCGCGCTACGGGAGACGCCTCCGAGCGGAGGAACGGCGGAGTCGACGGCGGAGGCGCGCGCGAGACGCCGCTTTAAAGCTTGGTGTATAAGGGGCTTGCAAGTCCCTCCTCCTCCTACTCCTCGCGACTCGACCGCCGCGCTTTTTCCAACTGGCGTGTCATTTTTCGGGTCTAGCACGGATGTGCTGAGCTTTTCCATGGGTTGCTCTTTTTTTCGTTCATCGACAGTTTTTTTTTTCGTCGATTCGCAGTCACTCGCGCGCTGGGAAGCGCTGCTCTTTGCGCGATCGCGGAGTTTAAAGTTTGCTGTCGTCAGCTTGCGGTCCTGCGCCGCGGCTGATGCGATCCTCCTTCCTCCACTGGCCGACTCTCACCTCGCGATGAAGGAGGGGGTCGTTCTCTACCTAACCGACGGACGATTTACGGCTGTTTGATTTGGCGAATTTTGTAATGAATAATTTGGAGCGACGTTTAACGGTTTCATGTGCAACCTAATCTCCCACGAAGGCTCGAATAGAGTAATGCAAACGATGGGAAAAAATGTTGGTCGCCACGAGGAATGCGATGCCGAGAACGACCATATCGTCAACGACGAAATCTCCAGCTTGACGCTTAAGTTGCATAAAAAATATAATACAGATAGCATATGCGGGAGCATTAATTACAACATCCATTTACTTTTTTCTTGGATTTATCTGCAACTGAAACTTTTTAGCTTTTGCAAATAAATTATCATTCAGAAAGCGATAAGAATACTGTTTTAACCGCTTTTATATAAAACTAGTAAATAAAAGTTAATATACATGTTGAAATTAATTTTTTTCGAAATATAAGAACACTCAAGGGAAAGATAAAAAGAATAAGAATCATTTCACAATACTGGAATTTATAAAAATAACGGTATACTTTATAGTACTTTTTTAAATTTCCATTTATTTAATAGTTAACAAACGCTGAAAATATTTTTAGATTACACTTGTGCATATGTCGGCACAAGTGTGTTTTGTTTGACTTATAGTAAGTTTTTGTGCGCTAATTGAAGTGGCGATAAGAAATGAAACCAGGATGATAAGATATAATATAGGATTGATAGCGGAGCACCGCCGCATGTTTGCAAAGAGACTTTCATGCAAGAAAATGAGTTTCAAAAGAAAATTTAATTACAAATCAAACTTACTTCAATTGAAGTAATCGAACGAATCATAAACGCACTCATTGTTTATTTTAATCATTTTTAACAAATGGTGCGCACTTTGAATTTAAAAAATTAGCTTTCTAATAAAGTAACCAAATCAAATCGTTTCAGCAAATGCGTTACAGAAGTACCGTACGAATTAAGATTTTAGAGATTTCAACTCCTTAAAAATGTCACCCTAACGGAATTAGTTCCTGGTGACTGCCTTTATGAATAAGAAGAATCCCCTAAGAGACTTCAACGCCTAATATAAGTACGCTGGCTAAAGGCACTTTGGCATTCGCAGCTCAATCGTGAAGTAAAAGCGCCTTTAATAATTAATCAACGGGAATGGCTCGTCGTTGGAGTTGCGCGACCTAATCGGACTCGATGATCACGTTGCAAGTTTTATTTTCCTATACGAAGAACGTGACCGCGACGAGTGAGTTGGAAGATAAGTGGCGGACCGGAGTACCCACTTTAGCGGCTGATCGTAAGCAGCGTCGATGTTGAAGTTACTGTACGCAGATGGCACCATGTTACGGTGTCCACATTTTACTCTTGTCTCACACTTTTACCACTTTTAGTTTTTACAATGCACTTTGTGACGTTTAAATAGTTAGATAGTTATTTAAATAATTAGATAGTTATTGTTTAAATTTTATCATTTTGTTGTTATCTTTATTACGTAATCTTTTCAATTGCTTTATGTTTGGTAAAAATTTTTATAATATACAAATATAATGCTGTCTTTGAAATAATTAAACATTTTTAATTTATATGTGAAGTTTGCAAACTTAACTAATTAATTAAAGATTTAACGATAAAAAATTGAAAAAACAATTTAATAACAAGAGAAAAACATTTAGATGTGTAAATTTTGTTTTGCTAAATCACATAACAATTGCAAAATTGATTCAACATCGCTAATGTATAATATTGACATTTGGATTGTGTCGACACAAGTAGCCTGTTCAAATCGTTACGCGCATACATGGCGTAACGATAACTAAAACAAAAGAGAAATCAAACAAGCGATTGTTATTCCTAATAAATAATAATAATCTTCACGACTACTGTGCGACTATCGCTGCCCTTACTACTGCAATGTACCGTGACTCACGTTGGACGAGTATCCGGACGGTCCTTTCACAAAACCTACAGGAGCGAGAAAGAGAGAGAATAGAGTGGGAGAAAAGAGTGGTGCTCGGAGTGATTCCGCGGCGCAGTGTGCGTCCCTTGATCGAGGCGAGCGCGGCAGCCTCGCCTCCTTCTGCAAAATCCCGTTGATCCGGCGAATGCGCGCGTCGACGCTGATCGTCGCGGCGTCGAGCGTGGGTGGCTAGCTCCCGCGGCCCCGCGATCGCCGCACCTGACACCTAACCTAAGCCACGGCGACGTCGTCTAACCTACAAAACGGAGTCCGCTGTTGCGGTGCCTTCGGTTCAAAGGACAAGGAGAAGGTGACAGTCGCCCCGGGTGGGGACTGGCATTCGTACGGAAGATAAGGCCTGCGCTGCGGGGGAGAGCGCGCTGCACCTTCGCGTGCACGTCCGAGGAAAGGAGGAGAGAAGGTCGTTCTTTTGTTTTCCTCCTTCAGCTGTTCCGTGTGTGCGCGCGCCGCTCGCGACATTGATCATAACACCAAACTTGTTTACAAATTTACGTTCAGCTGGTTGCCAACGTCCGCCTCAGTAATCGAGTATCGCACCAGCGTCCAGTATCCTGGAGCGCGCAAAGTACTTCGGAGCAGCATAGTGAGAGTGGTGAGTCTCATTGTGGTATTCTTTGATACAACCCTTGTTTAATTGTATTACTTCTTATTACGTCGATCCGTTCTATTTATAACTAATCTATATTGCAGTAGCAATATAGATCTTAAGAATACTGATGTATACTCTTGGATGTGAAATAAACCGCATGAATGGTATCAATAGTAAACTGGGATAAAAAATACTTCTGTTTTCATTAAATATTTCTTTTACCTTATCTATCCAAAAACGATAGTCACTTTTATTTATAACCCCAGTAGAGTGTCTTCTCTATAAAAATATCAGTTAATGAAGGCACCGATTAATAAAAACATTGTACAGAATTAGTTGGTATAACAGAGAAGAAATCAAATTTTACAAATTATTTTGGTACATTAATGTTTATGTGTAACTCTACGTTAAAACTGGATGAAAAAAAAGAATGAGGAAATATACTCTGCACCTTTAAATATTAACATCCTGTTATGCTTTTTGCACGACTGCTAATAATAACGATTTATTCAATTATACCGATTTACAGACTGCAGGATTTCTGCAGTTCGTATTAATATTATTAAATCTATTTGTATAACCGTAAATAAATCATTAACAAAGAAAGAAATAGCAAATTGCTTCTCAAATACTACTTGCTATTTTCATTCTCTAAATTAAATAATATATATTACAATTAAATTGAATTCTTTCAAGTGTATGTTAATAATACTGTAATAGTATTATTAGCACGTACAATTTTAAAGAAATTAAGTACTTTAATTGTATTGTATTTAAGATTACTAAAAAGTCCATTTGTTAGATAAGTTTTCAATTAAATATACATGGATTTCAAAAATCATTAAACATAGTGAAACTATTTATTTACAGTAATAGACTGTAAAAATTATTACAAAAATTATATAATATTTTAAAATAATGTCAATGTAGTCAATGTAGTAATGCTTTTACACGGTAATGTAATTACATAGGGGAGAGCGGGGCATAGCGGGCCGTGGGGCAATGTGAACCTTTGGGGCATAGTGGGCCACCCCATTAAATATGTTCCATTTGCTATGAAACATATTTCTTAACAAGTCTCATTGAAAATGAAGCTTTTTAAAGGAATATCATTATTACATTGATGTATTACTATATATATATCTGCTGTATATAGTAATACAGCAATGTAAAAATGATACTCTTTCAAAATGCTTT